>JAODAL010021527.1:0-66884 GCA_025379985.1 Phyllomedusa bahiana | reverse complement strand
ATATGCCTACCTGAGGGGACCTGTATATACCTGCCTGCCTAAGGAGACCTATATATAACTGCTTGAGGGGACCTATATATACCTTCCTGAGACCTATATATCCTGCCTGAGGGGCCCTGTATATACCTGCCTATCTGAGGGGACATATATATCTGCCAAATTGAGAGAACCTGGATATACCTGCTCAGGGGACCTGCATATACCTGCCTGAGGAGACCGACATATATTTGCCTGAGCGGACCTGTAAATACCTGCCTGAGGGTACCTATGTATAATTGCCTGAGGGGACCTGTAAAATACCTGCCTGAGTGGACCTATATATACCTGCCTGCATGAGGGGGGCTATATATACCTTCCTCCCTGAGGAGATCTATATACCTGCCTGAGGAGACCTGTATATACCTGTCTGGGGGGCCTATATATATATCTGCATTTACCTGCCTGACTGAAGGACCTGTATATACCTGCCTGCCTGATGGGACCTATGCATTCCTGCCTGCCTGGGCAGACCTACACATACCTACCTAACTGATGGGACCTATACATGTCTACCTGAGGGGACCTGTAGTGCTACCTAACTGAGGGGACCTATACATGCCTACCTAACTAACTAAGGAGGGGACCTATACACCCACCTAACTGTGGGCAACTATACACCTACCTAACTGAGGAGGGGACCTACATAAGTTCCTACCTGAGGAGACCTATATAGCTTTCTATCTGAGGGGACCTATACACTTACCTAACTGAGGGGACCCATAGAGCTTCCTATCTATGGAAGGGAGCTATAGATCTAACTTACTGAGAGGACGTATATATCTATAAGGAACTGCTGAAAAAGTGAGAATTCTAAGATTTGTGAGGTAAATTCTGCAGAGACGAGTCGAGGCCAGGAGAAGTCATTATGGCGGTCTGGGCGAAAGGAAAAAACAAAGGGGAAGGTAATCACTCTTTCCTTTCTGCACTGGTACCTGGTCTAGAAGCAATTGGTATCCCTGAAAGAGATGTTAACTGTGCTAGCAGCAGGGTGTCCTGGAGGTTGTCCCAGACATTCATCTCCCAGTAGCAGGTGAGGGGAATACACTAGAGATGGGCGAATTGATTCTAACGAAGTGGAATTCGTTTAGAATTTCAGGGAAAAATTGATTCTGCATGAAGGCGAAGTTCATGGTGATTCGTCTTATTTTCTAAAATGGCCACGAGCACATAGCGTTACATGGGGTAGAGAACTCTGGGAGGAAGAAAGGAACACCCTCAATGTCATGTGCAGACATGAAGCCAATCAGCAACCAGTGGGATTCTGTGACGTCACAGTCCTATAAATATGGGCTCCATGTTAAATTCTGACACTTGACAATGTGTGTCCTGTCCACAAGCATCTATCTGCTGCAGGTCTATATTGCAGTCTGTGCAAAACAAATCCATTTTTTGAGCTACTGGGGTGAAAGATCTTCACAAGTGTGTGTCATATACAGACCTGTTTCTGAACCAGCATTTTTTGTTTTGTTTTTTTTTAGTTTGTGGGGTATTCTCCATAAAATCCTGGGTGTATGTATTTCTGCCCCATACACACCTGAATTCCATCTGGTTCACACTGTAGGCTATTCTATTTTATACCAAGGGTTAATTACAGTACATTACACATTACCTCCACCATGCTTGACAGATGGTGTCAGGCACTCTTCCATCATCTTTTCAGTTGTTCTGCATATCACAAATGTTCTTCTGTGTGATCCAAAACACCTCAAACTTCGATTTGTCTGTCCATAACACTTTTACCAATCTTCCTCTGTCCAATGTCTGTGTTCTTTAGCCCATATTATTATTTTCCTTTTATTAGCCAGTCTCAGATATTGCTTTTTCTTTGCCACTCTCTCCTAAAGGCCAGCATCAAGGAGTCGCCTCATCCCTGTAGACGTTTACACTGGCGTTTTGCAGGTACTATTTAATGAAGCTGCCAGTTGAGGACATGTGAGGCATCAATTTCTCAAACTAGAGACTCTAATGTACTTGTCTTGTTGCTCAGCTGTGCAGAGGGGCCTCCCACTTCTCTTTCTACTCTAGTTAGAGCCAGTTTGTGCTCTCCTCTGAAGGGAGTAGTACACACCGTTGTAGGAAATCTTCAGTTTCTTGGCAATTGCTCGCATGGAATAGCTTTCATCTCTCAAAACAAGAATAGACTGTCGAGTTTCTCATGAAAGTTCTCTTTTTCTGACCATTTTGCAAATTTTGCAAATTATAGCTTCTCTAATCAGCAAAACTATTTTCAGCTGTGCTAACATACTTGCACAAGGGTTGTCAAGGGTTTTCAAAATATCCAATAGCTTTCTTAGACAGTTAGCAAACACAATGTACCATTAGAACATTGGAGTGAGGGTTTGTTGGAAATGGGCCTCTATACACTGTGACACCTCACATACCTTCGGCCGCCATCTTGGCTCGGCCCGGGGGTATTCAGCTCGCAGGATCGCCGTCTTTTGTAAACGGATTTGGGACACCCACACAGCCCCTCCGTTTAAAACTGGCCTCAACCAGCTTTATTGAGGCACAGTATATAGAAGAAAAACATACATAAATCAAAACCTCAGCCGTCTGGCCACTAACTACACATGTGTAAAGAGTCCCTCTCTCACATGTGAACAGGACCTAACGTCCAGTCTCACCGAAACCTTTCCCCCAGTCCCCCACTGGGTTGGGGCTTTTTCCCGCCTCTGGGGGCCGGGCCCTCGGGTCCCCAAGCTCCAGTGCTGCTCAGGTTCGGGCAGCAACCACCCCCCCTTGTTTTTCCTGTCGTAGGGGGGCCTTTTAAAATAGGTGCTCCAGATGCCCCAAAAACCGGGGCCCGGAAAACCGGGAAGCCCTGGAACGGGGGAAAACCGGGGGACGCGGGGGGAACAGCCACCCACCCATCTGCAGTGTTCCGGGGGGGCCAACCCAAAAAGGTGGATATTTTAGCCCATTTTTTTTATACAGCTGTCAGCAGCCTAGTGTTGCTGACAGTTTAAAAATTTGGGTCCCCCCACCAAGGCCCCGGCTCTTGGGTTTTGGGACGTCTTACCAGGACGACTCCAAATTAGTGAAAAAAAGACAGACAAATTCCCGTAGTCCCCCCCTTTGTCACCCCAACCCTTTTCCCCCCTGATAAAGCCCGTAGGGCTTTCCCCACATGACCCCGGCTTCCCCCCCCGGGGGCAAAGTTTTTATTTTGGGGCAAAGTTTTTCCCTACAAACCTCTGGGGGGAGAGATTATATTGGTTCCCCTACCTAAACGGGGGGCCCCATCCCATGCATTCCCCCCTATAACGTTCAACAGGGTGGTCATAGTCCAAATTTTTAAAAGTGGCCCAATCCCTGCAAGCCCCTGCACCAATGGGTGTCCCTCCCAAACCCCAGCCCCCATGCTGACTTTACAGGGGGTTCCAATTGGGCAACCCCATTCCAAACGCTACAGACCTTGTAGATTGCCTTTCACAAAGGCCATTTGGCATTTTGCCCCCCAAAGGGGGAGGTTTTCATTATTTTGGGGCTCCCCATAAAACAAGGAGGCCCCCGGGTTTTTTCAAAAGCAACCACACTTGTGTCACCCGAAGCTGTTTAAAGGGCAGTCCCCCGTCAGGGTCTCTTTTCCCCCTAAAGGCCCTTTTTGGGGCACCGAGCCAAAAAACCCACTACCTTTTTTGTCTGCCCAAGATTATGATTTAAAAAAAAAGACCTTTTCTTTAATTCAAGTCACTCAATGACCATTCCCGTTCCCTTTGGGGCCCCTGGGCCATGAAACTCCGCCTCTTGGCTACTAGCCGAATTGGTCTTTCAGTGAAACCAAATTTAGTGTGATCTCTCACAAAGTGTAGGGGGCCCCACTGTGGGGAACCCTTTACCTCTTTGCCACCCCTAACCCGCTGGTCAAGATGCGGGTTAAATTTGGCAATCCCTTTTCATCTGGGAGGGCCCCCTTCCCAAAATTCTCCGCCTCTTTACGGGTGAGTTTTTAATGTCTGAGGACTCGTGATCTCCCCAAAACCTGATTTCACAGCGGGCTAAAAGGGACCACCTTCTCCGTCTGTTGGTCCCTTCCCCCCTCCCTTTGCATGACTAAGGGGTCGCTGGCACTCCAGGGGATTTTTCACCCTCCCACAGGTTTTTGGGCGTGTGGGGGAATTTGGGAGGGGGGCTTATATTGTACTAGAGGAGTAAAAAAGATCGCATGTTCTGAAAATTAAAGGGCCCCTCACCAGTGAAGGGGAAACCCCTTCCCCTGTGCACACTTTCACGGGGCCCCTTTTAGCACCCAGCCCACTCTGATAAATGGTTTGGAGGGGTTGCTTTACCCCCCCCAAAGGGCCCAAATTTTCAAAGGGAGAACTTCGGGCTTCTACCTGGGATACTTTACATTTTCTCAACTAAAATTTCCCATCAATAAGTGGAGGAAGGGCAAAAACATTTATAAATGGTATTTTAAATTCACGCTTTCCGGCCATCCTCCTTGTGACCCCCCCCCTTAGACAAAAAATTTGGGCTTGGTTCACATTAGGCAACTCAGTGACACGTTTAAAATAAATTTAGCTCTACGGGTATTGGCTAAAAATTTGGCACCCCTGTGGTCCCCACAAACCCCCAAAAACATACTACCTGTGTGATAGGGTTTAAATACTGTCCCCCAAAAAACCTCTGGGGGGTTTTATCAGCTCCCTCAAAACCAGCACTTCTTTTTTCATTGAGGTTTTAAACCCCCATTTCCCCTGCCTCTCCCTGGGGGGGTTAAAGCCTCCCCCCAGCTCTGTGGTGCCCAGCAGCTCACTCCTTCCATCACTGCAGTTTTTGGACCATGGCAGTAAAAGTTATGGCAACACCGCAATACGGGAAGCAAAAGGAATCCGTAGTACTCCGATCCCAGAACATGTTCCCCTTACCCCGGCTTTTTCATCACTATTGAGGCTCCTTTCATGCAGGAAATAAAACCTCAGGTCTGGACACACCCCTTTAAAAATTGTCTCCTAAACCCCTTGTAGGAGAACAAACATCTTCAACTTCCAGGTGCAAAATGAAAGATAAAAAGCTCCTCTCGGGCCCCCAACAGCAGTAAACACAAAAATGGGGGGCCATCAATCCCTGGGCACAATTCCCTAAAACCTGCCGGTACAATCAGGTACAAAAAGTTTGGGGGGTCACTGGTAGATACTTTTTATGAACTGGACACCGGGGACACTTTGCACACATTGCCGGGCCCCTTTCATTTTTCACACGTTTCCACAAAAAGGGGGGGCCCCAGAGGACCCTTGTTGTAGGGGCAAAGGGACACCAGTCCATTTGGGCCCCAAAGTAGTTACTTGTTCCCAAGTGCAGTAGCTGAGCTAGTTTTTGTTTTTGCCGCTAACCTCCCTCCCCATGCTGTGTGACTAGTGTTGGTTACATGCACTTTTAAACCCCTTTTGTGGGCGTCTGTAATAGAAAAGATTTTTTTACTACAGAAGCAACTTTGGGAAATTTTGTCATCCCCCGGGGAAACCACAGCGGGGAAAAACATACTGAGTCCATCAGCCTTCAAAAGGGCCCCTTTTTTTTCGGGATTTCCCCTCACCCTCGGGGATCTTTAAAGGGGCCTGGCGGGGTGGGGTTGTGCCTCCTTTTCCCCCCCACCCTGGTAACCGATACAAAAAATGGTTTTGTTAGAAAGTCTCAATCCCCTTTTATCCCATAACAGGAACGTCTTAGGGGTATGAAAGTCTGGGTGCAGTTGGCCCTCCCCTGCTGACTGCCCTTTGCCCACCCCATGGGTGGGGTCCCCCACCCCGGGAACTCCAAGGTTTGGGGCTGTAACCTCCCCCGGCCCCCTCCTCCCTGATAGGGCAGTCAGGAGAACATTCGCTGCTCTTTGGAACCCCCAAACAGGGGGGTTTCCCCCTCTGTGGGCGGGGGTTTAAAAAGGGCTCCTGCTGACAAATTTGGTGGTTCCCCAATGGAAACCCCCCCGGGCACCCCGGGTTTCCCTCGAAACTGCCCTCCCCAGCGGGGAGGGCACGCTTTCCTAAAACTACAAGGCCCCCTGGCCACGGGGGGCATCCCCCTCATGCAGTCGCGGGTTTGGGTTTTGCCCTGCAACGGTTTTCCCCAAAAACTTTGGCTTTGCATCCTTTTGCATACACACAGTCCTTGTTAACCCAAGGGATTTGTCAGAATCTGCGCCTTTGTTTGGGGTAGTCTCGGGTTTGTTCCTGCACAGACTTTGTCGCAGTACCCCTTTTGGGGTTTTCCCCGGTAAAGATAGGGCCCCCAGGACATCCCCCCATGCTCTTGGGGCCCCCTCGCTGAGCGCTATTTGGCTCAAAAGCTGCAAGGAAGCCCTCCAACTTTTTCCCCCTGCGGCCTTTCTTCCACATCGCCCCCGCACCGAAAATTCGGGCCCTAAAGGGTCCTCCTCTGCAGCCCTTAAATCGGGAAAACACGGGCTCTCTCCCGGTTTTTCAGCTGTGCCGGGGGCCCTTAAATGGCTCTCTCTCTGGTCCGCTTCAAGCTCTGAAAAAGAGTTTTCTATTATCATCAAAGGATGCTGGGTCATGCCCCTGGGGCCACAGTTTGCTCATTCCTGCTGGGGGGCGGGTCATTGCACAAAAATGGGGGGAGCAGCTCCTCCATGGCAAAAAAAAAAAAATATATAAATATTTTTTTTTTTTCCAAAACCCGCAGTAACAGTCTTTTAAAGGGCACCATTCGTCCCAGCATTTTACCACTTCGGTTGTGCCAATTTCCCCCGCATCCTCCACCATTTTTTGGTGACATCTCACATCCCTTTTTCGGCCCAATCTTGGTCGGCCCGGGGGTATTAAGTGGCAGGATGGCCGTCTTTTGAAAAACGGATGGAAACCCCGACACACCCTTTCCGTTTAAAAAACTGGCCTAAAACCGGGCTTTTTTGAGGCACAGTATAAAGAAAAAAAAACATACTTAATAAAAAACCTCACCCCGTCTGGGCCCCCAATACAAATGTGAAAAGGGATTTCCTCTTCACATTTTTGAACAGGACCTTAACGTCCGTCTCACCGAAACCTTTCCCCCCAGTCCCCCACGGGGTTCCGGTTTTCCAAGCCTCGGGGGGCAGGGGCCTTTTGGTCTCCACCCTCCAGTGCGGCCCCGGTTTTTTGGCAGCAACCACCCCCCCTGATCTCCTTTGTAGGGGGCCCTTTATAGGTGCCCCCCGATGCCCCCAAATTCCCTGGGGGGAAACCGGAAAAACCGGGAAACGGGGGAAACCCTTTGGACGCGGGAAAGCCACCCCCCCCCATCTGAGTTTTTCCGGGGAAAAAAACCCCAAAAAGGCGGGAAATTAAACCCATGCTATAAAGCTGTAGCGGGCCTAGTTTTTCGACAGATAAAAATTGGCTCCCCCACCAAGGCCGGGCTCTTGGTGGACGTCTTACCAGGACGACTCCACTTAGTGAAAAAGGGACGGGAAAAATACCTTAGTCACTTTGTACAACCCCTTTGTAGTTTATTGCATTAACAACCAGACATTTGAGCTATAATAGCTTTTAACCCATTAAAAAATGTAAAAGAATGTTTTTTCGTTTTCATTTAGTTTTTAAGCTTCATTGAAAAAAAAAACTGTGTTTTTCCCTTTCAAAAAAAAAGGGGAATTTCAAAGTGACTCCCATTTTGTTTGGGTTTGTGTAATCCCTCCCTTTTTAACCGGGCCTATGGTAGACTTTTTCCCTCCCTTTAAAAACCTGATTTTGGGGGGGACATTAAACTGCCTATCCCTGCCTATGGGGGAAATTAAAACTGACTATCCCTGCCTTGTAATTTTTTTTGGGTGCTTTTTCCCCACCCAAAGGTTTTAAACTCGAGCCCAATCGATTTTTCCCTATTTTTTTTGTGGCAAAAGTAGGTGCCTTGGCCTTATTTTCGGGCCCGGCTTATATTTGGGAGTATATCCCGGTATTTCGGGTTTTTAACAACCTTTTGGGTCCCTTTGGTTTTTCTTTTGACCATATAAAATTCCCCCCTTTACTTTTCTGGATCTTTCCAAATGCTCTTTTAGAAAAAATTTTCGGGGACGGGCCCGGACTTGTACTGGTTTAAAAGCAGGGGGGACACGTTGGCTTTGGAAGGATCTGAGCCCCTGGTGTGTAGTTTATTTGATGGTACCCTTTGTTATGTTGGCCCCAGCTCTCTGCAAGTCATTCACTGGGTCCCCTCGTGTGGTTCTGGGATTTTTGCTCACTGTTCTTGTGATCATTTTGCCCCCACAGGGTAAAATTCTTGAATGGAGCCCCAGATGGGGGGAAGATTATCAGTGATCTTGTTGTCTTCCTTTTTCAAATTATGCCCCACAGTTGTTTTCCCTTCACCCCCAAAAACTGCTTGCCTTTTTGCAAAATTCCATCTTCCCAGCCGGGTTTGCAGGGCAAAAATTTTTATTTCGATGTCCTTCGACAGTTTTTGGGCCTTCCCCAATAGTGGATTTGGAAATTGTGAATGTTTTAGGTTGAGGGGACATTTGGGAACTGGCAGGGGGGCCAACCCTTTTTACTTTTTTCACCAGGCCAAAGAAAAATTCAAATTTGCCCTCCCGTTGAGCTTTGTTTCCCGTGATTTTTGGTGGCAAACAAGAAAATCCCCGGGAGGGAAGATGGACGTACAGTGGCAGGGGTGTTGTTATAGGGGGTGCAGCGGGAAGCAGCTTTTTATGGGGCCCCGCATCAAAAGGTGTCCCAAAAAGGGCCCCCTTTGGGAAAACATTTATGGCACTGGTACTGGAAATGGCACATGGTAAATGGGAGTGGTGCAATAGGGGAGTAGGGCAGACTTTCCCGTCAGGGGCCCTATCCAAAAAAAGGGGTCAGTGAAAGGTTTTAAAAAAAAGGAAACAGTAAAAGGGTGGGGAAAACCCCCCTTTGATTTAGCTACATGGGACCCCGAAAGGTTAAAAAGATGACTGACGGCAGCCCCGGCTACCCCCTTTTACCCCTATAAAGACGGCCCCCCCAGCTGCACCCCCATGTTCCCTGTTAGGTTTTTCTTGCTGCAACAACATATATCAGAAGTTCTTGGGCCCCGTTTTTTTAAAAACAGTGAAAAGGGGGATCCCGCCAGTTTTTATGGGGTCATTTTTCCCAAAAACGGTTTTTTCTAAAAGGGGTCAAAAGGGGGCCCTTTTAACAGCTGCTAGCGCTGCACCTGTTATAGGGTACGCTGTTGTTTTGCCAAAATTTTTCAATTTTTGGGTTTTAGATACAGCTTTAAAGAAAGGGCCCGGGCAGCCAGGGAAAAAAACGCAATTTTTTTTAAAATAGGAATCCCAATTTAATTATGGGGTTTAAAAAATAACATATAAGTAAGATAATAAACTGGGGTTTCAGAAAAAAAGTGTTTTCATTGGGTAAGTTTTTTCTAAATATGTATTTAAAAAAGGGTTAAAATTTCTTACAAACTTAACCCCCCTCGGAGCTTATTAAAATCACCTGTTATGATTCAAAACCCTGAGAAGCTTTAAAGGCGAGAATATGGAAATCCGGGGGACTTCAACACCGGCGCAAGCGTCCTTTCCCCTGGGTACCAGAGTTTTTAAATTCACCAAAGCCTTTGGGGTTTTTATATGTCTTAAAAAGAAAAACTAGCAGCTCAACCTACGTTTTTGTGTCCCTTTAGAATAAAAAGGGTTTTTTTGTATGACCTAAAATTTTTAACATGGAAGGGGGCCAAATCCCTGATTTTTAAAATTAAAGGAAAAAACAGAATCACTCCAAAAACAGACGATGTGGGGCCCCCTTAGGTTGTAAATTAAGCAAAAAAAGTCTGTTGGCTTGGAGCTAAAAAAGAGGTATGCTGTGTGATTATAACTTGTTATATACAATGGGAAAATTTTAAATTTTGGTTAATATACCAAAAAAAATGGAAAATTTTTGACATCAAATAGTTACATTTCCCCTAGCACCAATCCACCCCCTTGGGCTATTTGAAGTCATACATCGAGATATCCTGGGGGGAAAAAAACAAAAAACATAAAAAACGGGAAAAACCACCATTTTTATAAGCATTAAATTTTTTTTTTACGTACCCCTTTTTTTTAAAACCATCAACATTTTTTTTTTCACTTGCTATATACCCTCATAAAGTATCAACTTTTTTATATCCAAACAATGGGGTAGATTGTGGGGGGTTTTATGTGCGTTTTTTTTCACTAAAGTTGCCCTATATGGACCTTTCAAACAATCAAAAAAAGTTTTTAACTCTCACCCTAAGGTTTCTCAGGGGACTTTTTTCACTGTTACCCTTTTCTGTTGCTTTGTGCAGAAAAACCCCATTTGGGCCCTGATTTTTAGGCTGAAAACAAAAAAATTTTAAAAGTAAAAAAAAATAAAAATTTGTTCGTGTTTAAATTAAAAATCAAAACAATGGAAAAGTCTCCTTTTTTCTTTCAGCAGTCTCCGTTCCTTTTCTAGGTCTTCTTTTGAACTGAAAGTTACAAAAATCTTTGAGGGAGAAAATTTTTGTGTTGATTACCCCCTTCCCCCGGTTGAAAAATATAAAAAAAAAAGGGCTGTCTCCCTCTTTTCTGTGGTGATAGGACAGGGGGTTGCAAAAACTAGAGCCCCTTTTGTGGTAGCAGTGCTGGTGCAGGGCATTAGGCCCCCCCTTTTTTGGTAAAACAAAGGCCGTCAGTAGTAATGCTTTGGGTTTTTTTTGAGCATCTCCTTGGCCCCGCTTTGCAGGGCATTTTCCCTCTCCGGGAGAAAGGGTGGGTTGTCTTGGGGCTTCCCTTTTGGGGAAAATTATTAAAAAAAAAATGAGGGGGTCTTGGGGGTCCCCCGGCACTTTGGGCAAAAAAACCCCATCCCGCTAAATTTTTTAACCTGCAAACCCCACGAATTTAACAAAAACCAAACCTTTAATCTTTTTCCGGAATCAACCATTACTCCCCAAATTCATTGGCGGGTTATTCCCCCTTAAAAGGAAAGTTTTTTTTTTAACCCTGGCCCTCCCTTTCCTCTCCCCCACTTTTCCCCCTTAAAATTAATTGCACCCAAAATTTATTTTCCCCGGCCCCTCCTAGTTCCCGGAACCAAAAAAATTAACCCAAGAGTAAAATCCCCCCCGGGGCCGTGTCCATCCTTTTCCTTTTTCCCTTTGGAAAACCCCCACCCACCCCCTTCCCCCCAAAAATTTAAAGCCCCATAGCCCAAGAAATTCACCCCCCGGGTTTTTCACTCCAAACCCCCTAAATAACCCCCCATTTTTTCTTTTGGGGGTTTTCTTTCCCCCCGACCCCCCTTTTAAAAAAGGGGGGGGGAACCCCCCAAAAAAAAAAACCTTCCCCCCCCTTTCCCCCTCCTTTTCCCCCCCCCCTCCCCCCCCCCTTCCCTTGTCCCCCCAACCCCCCCGGGGTTTTTTAAAAACCCTTTTTTTTTTTTTTTTTTTTTTTTTTTGGGGGGGTTTTCCCCCTTTTTTTTTTTTTTTTTTTTTTGGGAAGTTTTTTTTTTTTGTGTTTTTAAAATTTAAAAAATTTTAGCACACAAATTTTACCAAAACCCTTTTTCTTTTTCCTTTTTTAATACTGGGTTGAAACAAAAAAAAGAAACTTTTTTGGGTTAAAAACAATATCCCCTTAAGGAAAAATTTTTTCCCCGGATTTTCTGTTTCCATTTGTGTAATTGCAATATTGGGATTAAAAAATAAAGGGCCTTGGATTTTTTTCTTTACCACCCCCTTTTAAAAAAAAGTCCCAAAAAAAATGGGTTTTTTAATAAATAAAAAACCCCCCAACCCCATTTTTCTTAAAAAAAGGGAAAAAAAAAAAAAAACAGTTCCCCTTTTTCTTTTTTATAAACAAAGAATTATGGAAAAATTTTTTTCCCCCCCTCCAAACCTTTTTTTCAATGGGTTACAGGTTCTAGGGATAATTTAAAGAAGCCCCGTTAAGTAGGGTTTTCAAATCCCAAATTTTTTTCTTAGGCCCTTTTCCCCTTTATTAAAGATCCCCAAAATTCATAAAAATAAAAATTTTAAAAAAAACTTTTGGGGAAAATTTTTTTCCCCCCAAAAGGGGGAAAAAAAATAGGGTTTTTTTTTTGGGTCAAAAAAAATTGGGTACAAAAATTTTGGGCTTTTAAATATGTATTTACAAAAGGGTTTAAAAACTTACAAACTTCACCTCCTCGGAGCTTATAACTTTATGTTATGACTCAACCATGAGAAGCTTAAAAGGCGGGGAATATGGAAAATCCCGGGGGACTTTTAACACCGGCCCCAAGCGTCCTTTCGCGGGTACAAAAGCTTCTAAATTCACCAAAGCCTCTTGGTTCTTATATGTTTTTAAACAGAAAAACGGCGACAAAAATTACATATTGTGTCCCCTTGAATACAAAGGGTTTTTTTGTATGGGCCTCATCTTGTATCATGGGAAGGGCCAAACTCCCTGAGTCTAAGGGTTAAGGAAACGAATCACTTGAAACCAGCGATGCAGGGCCCCGTTTTTGGGCATTTAAATTAAAACAACTGAAGTCTGTAGGGTCCCAGAGTAAACGAGGGATGTAAGCCTTGTGTTTATTTTAAAATTGTGATTCAAAAAATGGAAATTATAATTAGTTTTTAAAGTACAAGAAATGGAAATTTTGACATCAAATAGTCACAAAATTTTACTGCACTAAAAGTGTTCTCTTTTTTTCAGTTTGCCATTGAAAGGAATTAATTAAATTTTTGCCCGTCCAAATTTTTTTCTGTGGGGCTCTTTGAAACCAAAAAAGTCTTCCCAAATAAGTTGTTCCACGTATCCATTTTACTCTTAGGAAAGGTAATTGTGGCTTCTCCTCACCTGTGTTAGTATAAAAATGAACCTGAACATCATCTCACATTGACTTTAATGGGTTTCGGAGTTCGGTTTGAGTTCAAATGTCAGCAACGTGGCAGCAGTAGAATGGCAAGAAGCCGCAGCAGCTGCAGGCAGTGTGGCAGAACCCTACTGGGTGACATTTCGCAATCCATGCTTACCACCTCACCAACACCTGCAAGACAGGGCAGTATTAAGACACACTGAGACCACCTTCAGACCAAGGTCAATGACTACTTGCAGCTCAACACTGATGTTTTGGGACTTAATCTTGACCCATTCAACTTCTGGATGTGTCCACCCGCTGGACCACCGCAAGCGGGGGTGTAAGCCACGCCAAGGAGCGGAGTCTAAGTAGCACCCGGTATTCACCAGAGCCTGCCGCAAAGCGGGATGGACTTGCTGCGGCGTGAAACTCCCAGGTCGCTTCCACTGACATGACTCGCTTGCAGTGGCAGCCAAGGGTGAGCGTGGTACCAAATCGTGAGGCGTAGATGTAGTCGGGGACAGGCGGTAAGGTCAGAGCAGGCGGCAAAGGTTCGAGGTCAGGAGACATAGCGAGAGGTCAGAATACCAAAGAAGACTTAGGACGCACTAGGAACGCTTTCTCTAAAGGCTAGGGGCACAATAGATACGGCAAGGAAGTGCCGGGGCGGAAACCTTATATAGGACCAGCGGCCAGCAATAACCAATTACTGACGCGCTGGCCCTTTAAATTTCAAAGAAGTGCCGCGCGCGCGCCCTAGGGGCTGCGAGCGCTCACAGCAGCCGGCAGAGAGCCGCATGGATACAGGAGCGTGGCAGGGTAAGTGGAAACGCTCGGTGGGCGAGTAAACCCACGTCCCGACCTGTGGAACGTGGCACCACTCGTCATACTCAGGCCCGACACATGATGCCCCATGGCGGCGGAACCACCCGGGACTGGCCCCCCCCCCCCCTTAGACCTCCACCTCTTTCTGGAAAGAAGGAACTTCCTTAGCAGGTCACGATCCAAGATGTTGTCCTCCGGCTCCCAAGACGTATTTGGCAGACAACCACACCTTATCACCTGGAGCAAAATTCGGGGGTAGTCTCCTCTTCTTGTCCGCCTGCGACTTGATGCGGGCAGTCGCTTGCTGATGGGACTGGCGAGTCTGCTCCCAGATGGCAGTCATGTCCTGGACCATGGTATCTACCGCAGGAACCTCAGAGGCAGAAGGCAGAGGGAGGGCGGGGATGCAGCCCATAGACAATATAGAAGGGTTAAGAGCCCGTGGATTCAGAGTCCAGGGAGTTATAAGAGAATTCGGCCCAGGACGGTAGATCGGACCAATCGTCTTGTCGGGCCGAGATGAAGTGGTGAAGATATGTGCCAAGGATTTGTTTGATCCTCTCCACCTGACCGTTGGATTGTGGGTTGTAAGCCGATGAAAAGTCCAATTTTACTTGCAACCTGGAGCAGAGGGCACGCCAGACCCTGGAGACGACTTGAACCCCGTGGTCCGAGACGATGTGACGTGGGAGCCAGCTCAGAGGTGTTCAAAGAAGAGTGTGGCGAGCCGAGGAGTGGACGGAAGACCTGGCAACGGAACAAAGTGTGCCATCTTTGAAAAATGGTCCGCGACCACCCAAATGACAGTATTGCCGGAGGAAGGTTGGTGATGAAATCCATAGACACCTGGGACCATGGAGACTCCGGCGTGGGCAAGGGGTGCAGAAGGCTAGACGGGCCGTGATGGGGGGTCTTATCCCGGGCACAGATGGTACAGGCTTCCACAAATTCTTTTGAGTCCTTAGCAAGAGTTGGCCACCAATAGAAGCGAGAGATTAGCTGAAACGTCTTTCGAGTGCCAGGATGCCCGGCCACCAGGGAGCAATGTCCCCAGTTTAGAATCCTCCTCCGGAGAGCCGGAAGCACGTAAGTCTTCCCCCAAGGTGTCTGCTGGAGGTCCACCAGAGCAACATGAACCAAACGTTCTGGGGGTATAATATGCTGAGGACCGGGATCTTCACCGATGGTATCAGAGGCGCGGGAGAGAGCGTCGGCCTTGACGTTTTTTTCTGCCGGGCGGAAGTGAATCCGGAAGTCAAAACGTGAAAAGAACAATGACCACCTGGCCTGGCGAGGATTTAGGCGTTGAGCTGACTGAAGATACAGAAGATTCTTGTGGTCTGTATAAACGTCAATGGGATGGCGAGCCCCTTCCAGGAGGTGGCGCCATTCCTCCAGGGCCAGCTTGATGGCTAGCAATTCCTGATCCCCTATGGCGTAATTCTTCTCCGCCAGAGAGAAGGTCTTGGAGAAAAATCCGCAAGTGAGAGTTCTGCCCTTGGTCCCTTTTTGCATGAGAACCGCCCCTGCTCCCACGGAAGAGGCATCCACCTCCAGAGCGAAAGGTTTTTCTTGGTCCGGGCAAGACAGGATGGGTGCAGAGGCAAAAGCCGACTTAAGCTCCGTAAATGCCTTCTCCGCAGCTTGCGTCCAAAGTCTCGGATTGGCGTTCTTCTTAGTAAGGGCCACAATCGGTGCCACCAGTGTGGAAAAGTGGGGAATAAACTGTCGATAGTAATTTGTGAACCCTAAAAGCACTGTATGGCACGAAGTCCGACAGGTCGAGGCCACTGCAGAACGGCCGCTAACTTCACTGGATCTATCTGTAGGCCTTTATCCGAGATGATGTGGTAAACTCCAACTTAAAAGTTTCTCGTCTAACCCAGGAATAAGTACAGCTCCGTCTTAGTAAGATTAAAATAGACAAATCCCCAGGTCCAGATGGCATACACCCACGTGTCCTAAGAGAGTTAAGTGATGTCATAGATAGGCCCCTATTCTTAATATTCATGGACTGTCTAATAACGGGGTATGTCCCAAAGGATTGGCGCATAGCAAATGTGGTGCCAATATTCAAAAGGGGTCAAAAAGTGATCCAGGAAACTATAGGCCAGTAAGCTTAACCTCTGTTGTAGGTAAAATGTTTGAAGGTTTTCTCAGAGATGCTATCCTGGAGTATCTCACTGAAAATAAATGTATAACGCCGTTCCAGCACGGGTTCATGAAGGATCAGTCCTGTCAGACTAATCTCATCAGCTTCTATGAGGAAGTCAGTGCTAGACTGGATCGGGGTGAGGCACTGGATGTCATATATCTAGATTTTTCTAAAGCATTTGATACGGTGCCACATAAAAGGTTGGTAAATAAAATGAGAATGCTTGGACTGGGGGAAAATGTGTGGGTAAGTAACTGGCTCACTGATAGAAAACAAAGGGTAGTAATTAACGGTACATACTCAGACTGGATCGCTGTTACTAGTGGGGTACCACAAGGGTCAGTATTGGGCCCTATCCTCTTTAACATTTTCATTAATGATCTTACACAGGGAATACACAGTAGAATATCGATCTTTGCAGACGATACTAAGCTCTGTAAAGTAATCAACACAATAGAGGATAATATGTTATTACAAAGGGATCTGGATAAGTTGGAGGCTGGGCAGGGAAATGGCAGATGAGGTTTAACACTGATAAATGCAAGGTTATGCACATGGGGAAGAGAAATCCATTACATGATTACATGTTAAATGGAAAAACACTGGGTAAAAGTGACATGGAGAAGGACTTGGGAATCTGGTGGACAGTAAACTTAATTGTTAGCAGCCAGTGTCAGGCAGCAGCAGCCAAAGCAAATAGGATCAAGGGGTGCATTAAAAGGGGCATAGATGCACATGATGAGAACATTATTCTCCCATTATACAAGTCACTGGTTAGACACACATGGAATATTGTGTACAGTTTTGGGCACCAGTGCACAGGAAAGACATTGTAGAGCTTGAACAGGTACAAAGGCGGGCAACAAAAATAATAAAAGGACTGGGTGGACTACAGTACACAGAAAGATTGGCAAGATTAGGGTTATTTAGTTTAGAGAAAAGAAGGCTTCGGGGGGACATAATAAATATGTTTAAATACATCAAAGGTCAATATAGAGATCTCTCCAAGATTTATTTATACACAGGGCTGTATCTAGAACAAGGGGGCATCCTTTACGTCTTGAGGAACGAAAGTTTCTACATAAACATAGAAAGGGATTCTTTACTGTAAGAGCGGTGAGACTATGGAATTCTCTGCCAGAGGGATGGTCATGGTGAATTCAATAACCGAGTTCAAAAAGGGTTTGGATGCATTTCTGGAGCGTAATAATATAACAAGTTATAGTGACTAGGATTCAGGAGAGGGGTCATTGATCCAGGGATTTTTCTGATTGCCAGATTGGAGTCAGGAAGGAATTTTTCCCTAAAATGAGGACAATTGGCTTCTACCTCATTGGGGGTTTTTGCCTTCCTCTGGATCAACACCTTAGCACAACAGGCTGAACTAGATGGACGACTTGTCCTTTTTTTAGCCTTACAAACTATGAAACTATGAAACTATGTATCCTAAGAATGGGAGGCTTGCCCGATGAAAAAGCATTTCTCCAACTTGGCGTATAACCGGTTACTGTGGAGATGACTCAGTACCTGGTGTACTTGCACCCGATGGGTCTGAAGATCAGGAGAAAAGATCAGTATATCGTCCAGGTAGACGATGACACAGGAATAGAGGAGGTCTCTGAATATATCATTAACAAATTCCTGGAAGACGGCTGGAGCGTTGCATAATCCAAAAGGCATCACCAAGTATTCAAAGTGCCAGTCACGTGTATTAAAGGCCGTCTTCCATTCATCGCCCTATAGGATTCTAACGAGGTTGCAAGCTCCACGCAGGTCTAATTTAGCAAAGACCTTGGCCCCCTCGGAGCCGGTCGAAGAGTTCCGAAATTAGAGGTAACTGATATCGGTTCTTCACGGTGACCTTGTTAAGGCCCCAGTAATCGATGCAGGGGCGGAGAGAACCATCCTTTTTCTCAACAAAGAAAAAAAACGGCTCCAGCTGGGGAAGAGGACTTGTGGATAAAGCCTTTCTCCAAATTCTCTTTGATATAGGCCGACATGGCCAGAGTTTCAGGTACGGATAGCGAATAGACCCTGCCTCGAGGGGGACTGGTCTCAGGGAGAAGGTCAATCGGACGGTCATAAGGCCGATGGGGCGGCAGCGTCTCGGCCTCCTCTTCAGAAAACACATCAGCAAAGTCCTGGTATTCCGCTGTCAGGCCTTGCAGAGGTTTGGGAGATGACTGCGGAGAGATGGCACACACCAGGCGAGGTGCGACCAGACATTGACTCCAGCAATTCGGTCCCTAACGCAAGACCTCGCCGGTCTTCCAGTCAAGCGTAGGGGCATGGTGTTGCAGCCAGGGGAGCCCCAAGAGGATCGCCGACGAAGACCTTGGTAGCACGTGGAAGGCAATCTTCTCCTTGTGCAGAGCCCCCACCTGGAGGGAAACCGACCTGGTGATGTACTGGATGGAGTCGCTCAGTAATTCCCCGCTGACTGAAGAAATCACCAGAGGTCTTTCCAGCCGGACTAGCGGCAGACGATATCGGGATACCAGGGAGGCATGGATAAAGTTCCCGGCAGACCCAGAATCCAGGAAGGGCGGGACCTGAAACGAGAGGCCAGCATCAGTCGTGACTTTACATGATTGTAGTGTGGATGGGAAGAATTAGCAACCTGGGGATGCCTCTTACGGGACCTAGGTGCGAGCTTTTCCCCGGCCCGCGGGAAACGAGGGGAATGGAGGAGGATCAGGATAGCACAATATGGGAAAAGATTCCCCGCACGGCGACGGGATAGCTTTTGGGTGCGATAAGTAAAGCCGGTCCACCTGCATGGGTTCCTCACGGGGAAAGGACTGTAAATATTCCCAGTGGGAGCTCGGGAAAACACGGGGGCTAGCCAAGGCGACGGCGGGGGGGACGGTGTCTCTTTCCCTGGCGAAGTCCTCTGTCTCTCGGCAAAAACGCACATTAATGCAGGTGGCCAGGTGGATGATTTTTCGTAGAGAGGACGGATGTCTCTAGCAGCCAGTGCGTCTTCCCCCTGCTGATAGGCCCTTCTTAAAGGTGGCGCAATGGGCAGCGTCATTCCAGGAAAAACCCGGGCCAATGTACGGAACTGTCTGCATAGTCTCCTCGGAGGGTAACCCTGGCGAAGGTTCAGGAGTGCTGTCTGGGCTGAAGATGCCGAGCAGGTTTCCCTCAAAGGGACTTACGAAATTATTGGAGGAAGGCCTGTAGGTCCGCGGTCCGGGGTTTTCCCGTCCCAGAGGGGTGTTCCCAAACCGGGCCCTTTTCCCGGGAAAAAGTGGTGCCCACGAATCCCACTTTTGCCCTCTCCGTGAGGAACTGATCAGCCACAGTGCCCGCAGGACCACTGGGTTATAAAAGCCTGCAAAGCTGTCGAACTTAGTGTAAGGGACGAAGCTTGGGACCCCCTGCAGCCAGCGGAACGGAGGCATAGGAGGGAACCCCCCGGTGGAGTGGTGGTACTGCGGGGCCCGAGGAGCTGTCGCCCTGTGGACAGCTGATCCAACTGCGTGCCCGTTGTGCAATCTGCTGCGACTGCTGAGCGACAATGGACGTGGATCCGCAACATGGGTAGAGGCACCTTGGGGGATCTGGCCGGATCTAACTGTTAGGACGCGTTGTGGATCTTGGACCACCGCAAGGGTGGTGTAAGCCAGGCCAGGGAGGGAGTCTAAGTAGCACCCCCTATTCACCGGAACCCGCCGCAAGCGGGATGGCTTCTCGGCGGGAAACTCCCGGTCGTTCCACTGATGTGACTCGCTTGCGGGGGCAGCCAAGGGGGAGGTGGTCAAATCATGAGGGTAGATGTATCGGGGACAGGCGGTAAGGTGGGTAGGGGCAAAAGGGTTTGAGGGAGGGAGTAGTGAGAGGTCAGAATACCGAAGAAGACTTAGAACGCACTAGGAACGCTTTCTCTAAAGGCTAGGGGCACAAAAGACCCAGCAAGGAAGTGGCGGGGCAGAAACCTTATATAGGACCAGCGACCAGCAATAACCAATTACTGACGCGCTGGCCCTTTAAATTTCAAAGAAGTGCCGCGCGCGAGCCCTAGGGGGCAGAGCGCGCACAGCATCCGGCAGAGAGCCGCATGGATACAGGAGCGTGGCAGGGTAAGTGGAAACGCTCGGGGGGTGAGTACACCCACGGCTCGACCTGCAGACCGCGGCGCCACTCGTCCCCGGGGCAGAGGGTAACAGGACAGACACGGGTGCGCCCACAGCCCGACCCATGGCTTCGGGACCACCCGTGACACCAGCATTATCTTGAACGCACATTCAGCAGAGCTGCCAGGGTGATCACTGACAAACATATATCCGGCTTTCCCCTGAGAATGTGTATAGTTTGACATTTATCAAAATGGATCTCTGACGATTTTGTCTTGGTTGCTGATGTCACTGAATAGTAAACTGTAGCATGTCTTCTTGACAATATGAAATAACAATTTAAACTACACTACATCTCATGTCTGTAGTTCCTGTGCCTGCTGCTTCTACAAACTGTATTTTACTGCTGCCAGCAGCTAGTTTTCCAAGTCTTACGGCTGAATTTATTTTGAAATATACACCTGTATGACCTTGATGTGCACTGCATACATCTCTTATTCCACCTCCTTGTAGCCCTCCAAATCTTTATTTTTTCAATGCCTCCACCTGTACTACCACTAAATGTATTAGGTCCTGTTATTCTGAACCTCAATGTTTCCAATTGGCATGTTCTCGCTGCCACCAATTGTACTGCCATCTAATATAGTTGAATCGGAACCTCACTGTTCCCCATTTCCATGTGCTCACTTCCACCAATGGTACAGCAGCCTAAACTTGTGGAAACGGAACCTCACTGTTCCACACTGGTATTTTCTCGCTGCCACCAATGGTACTGTGGCCTAATCTAGTTCAAACAGAACCTCACTGTTCCCCATTGCCATGTTCCTCCTACCACCAATGGTACTGCCATCTAATCTAGTTTAACTGGAACCTCACTCTTCCCCATTGCCATGTTCTCGCTACCACTAATGGTACTGTGGCCTAATCTAGTTGAACTGAAATCTCACTGTTCCCCATTGCCATGTTCTCGCTCCCACCAGTGGTACTGCTGTCTAATCTAGTTGAACAAGAACCTCAATGTTCCCCATTGCCAAGTTCTCGCTGCCACCAATAGTACTGCCGTCTAAAAAGTGCAAAAAGTGAAATGGGGCTCCTGCCAGTTACCATGTGCCATTTCCTATACCGGTGTCTTCTTCTGTGGGCCCACTCATTATGCAGGGCCCCATAGCAGCTGCTACCATAGCTCCTCCTATAGCTAAGCCCCTGCTTGCAAGATGTCCTCCTCATCTATTCAGTTAGCCATTGAAAGGAATGAAATAATTTTGCCGCTCTAATTTGGTACATCAGCCTTATCTTGTGGAAACGGAACCTCACTGTTCCACACTGGCATGTTCTCGCTGCCACCAATGGTACTGTGGCCTAATCTAGTTCAAACGGAACCTCACTGTTTCCCATTGCCATGTTCCTCCTGCCACCAATGGTACTGCCATCTAATCAAGTTTAACCGGAACCTCACTCTTCGCCATTGCCATGTTCTCGCTACCACCAATGGTTCTGCTGTCTAATCTAGTTGAACCAAAACCTCAATGTTCCCCATTGCCAAGTTCTCGCAGCCACCATTGGTACTGCCGTCTAATAAGTGCAAAAAAATTAATGGGGGTCCTGCCAGTTACCATGTGCCATTTCCTATACCGGTGTCTTCTTCTGTGGGCCCACTCAGGATGCAGGGCCCATAGCAGCTGCTACCATTGCACCTCCTATAGCTAAGCCCCCACTTGCAAGCTGTCCTCCTCATCTTTTCAGTTAGCCATTGAAAGGAATGAAATAATTTAGCCTCTCTAATTTTCCTGTCATTCTTAGAGCCAAATGTTCTTCATTAAGTTGTATCCAATTTACTGTTATGGATGGTAGCTACAGCTTCTCCTCACCTACATAGGTCTAACAATTAACCCGAACATCTTATCCCATTGGCTTTAATGGGGTGCGCCTCAAAGTTCAAGGTTCGACTTGAACTCAAACTTTTTAAGGTTTGCTCCTCTCTAAAAAGGAAGCCAAAAACAAGGGCGGAACTGTGTGTTACCCCTCCCCATTTTCATGGCTCAATGCTAAAAAAACTGTGGAACACCTGTGCATCCAAAATATACAACACAACCATAGCTGAGATCCATGAGGGGTGTGGAATCCAAAATGGAGTGACTTTTGGAAGGTTTCACTTGTTCTGATACTTGCGGGCTTTGTAAATACGGCAAGGCACCCCCACAAAATCTGAGTTCCAACAGCCAAATTGCACAAATTCCGTTGTATGCCCTGCCATTCACACAAACAGCAGTTTGCATTCACGTTTAGGGTATTTCCGAACTTTAAAAAAATAGCGTAAAAAATTTTGGGGTGCTTTTTTCCAGGATTCCTTGTAAAAATGAAACATTTTCAGCTAAAATTGCAGATTGTTGACAAAAAAATAAATAAAATTTCACCGCCTAACACAAAAAATTTGTGAAACACCTGTGGGGTTGATATACTCAATGCACCCCTGGATACATTCCTCAGAGGTTGTAGTTTCCAAAATGCAGTCTTTTTAGTGGTGTTATCAAGTTTTTATCAAGTTTTTATCAAGTTTTAGCATCTTAGGCAATGTTCACACGGCTAAAACTGGGACGTATTTCGCCCCATATTTCGCGCCGTACTGCACTAAATACGGGGCGAGATATGTCCCAGTCATTACGGTAATTCACAGTTCTCATAGAGAACTATGGATTACGTCTCCTCTCCCCGGTCGGACAATACGCTGATATGGGAGAGAAGTAACATGTCAATTATTCACGGCGTATACGCGCCGCTATTAATGAATGTCTATGGGGCGGTGGGCTACCGCTCCCCTCCCCCCGTTCCACCCCTGCTCCCGAGCACACGGCGTAATTGTGGGGCGAAATATGTCCTGCAATTAATGCCGTGTGAACATAGCCTTAGGGTGTCCACAGACCTGTTCTGGTACCTAAACAAAATCGTAATGAAAATGAGACACCAAAGTCTAGTAGGTGCTCCTTCTATTCTAAGGCTCGTGGCTGAGGCAAAAAGCACACTAGGGCCACAAACGGGATATCTCTAAAAACGGCAGGATTGGAGGAATCAATGATTAGTTGCATTTCCCTGGTCACATCTACCATGTTCCAGTGAATAATGGATTAATATTCAAAATTTCACTTTGCTTTAATTTCTATGAAATACCTAATGGGTTAAAAAAAACCTTCTCAAACACTGTATTGGATACTGTAAGGGGTGTAGTTTCTTAGATGGAGTAATTTAGGGGGTATCTAACATCAAGGCCCTTTAAAACAACATCAAACCGGACCGGTCCCTAAAAAAAAAAATTACTACTAAATTTATAAGCCCCCCAATGTTGTAAAAAAAATAAAAGGACTTTTAAAAAAATATGCCAACCTGCAGTCTTACTGTATATGGTAGAGCCGTTATAAATAATTTTTGTGTGGAAAAAATTGTTTTTTTTATCAGAATTTTTTTATCTTTTTCAAATTTTCAAATATTTTGATTTTTTTTCAAAAATTAAATAAGGTTTTGCATTGACCAAAATTTCTTACTAAGGCACATTTTGTCTTGAAAAAAAACGTATCTTAATCACAGGATAGGAAAAAGTATAAAAAAATTATCAAAAGGACGTGTCAGTTTTCAAAATTGGGCTATTCGGAGGTCAAAATAGTAAGGGTTAAAACTTTGAAATTTGCAAAGTTTCACAGTTTTCACAATTTTTTCATATTTTTAAAAAAATAAGAAAGGTTGTATGGCCCAAAAAATGTGTACCCCCCTTAAAGCCAATTTTCACGAGAAAAACAGTCTCTAGATCAAATGGTTTGGAAAAAAGTTATTCCTCCATAAAGTGACACGGGTCGATATAAAAAAAAAATGGTTCTGTAAATGGTAAAAACTGGCTCCTAGGAAGGTGTTATTTACTCTTTTTTTGTTTTTTAAGGGCCTCAACCCCGTACTACAGATATTCAAGGCATTTATTTTTCCATTAAAGGATTAAAAAAGAACCCCCGATTTTTTCAATTTATGACTTGGGTACCAGGTATGACTCTTGTAACAGTGTGAAAAAGGCTATGATAGTCTCCTGCGATTCTATTGGTTCTGGGACCCCTTCCCAATTACTGCTGTGAAAACTTTGGAAAACTTTTTTTGTGTTTTTGGAGATTGAAACCCGACGTATCTTTAAAAATGGCATAAATATTAAGATTTTGGAAATTACAGGTAAGCAACTTAATATCTGTGGAAAAATAAATGACATGTAATAAAAAAAATCTGTGTTTTTGCTTTTAATTACAAAATTTATTTTTCAAAGGGTTTGGACAGTGCCAAATTTTATAATGTAGATCTGTACCCCCAAAATGTTTGTAGAAAATCCATTTCAGGGAGAGACTTTTGCTTTAACTAAAAGGGTTAAATTAAAAATTTTTTCAATAACAGTGTAAGGATTACTCAGTTTTTCTACTCCCCTTTATTTTCAAAGATCAAAAGCAACACAAAATATGAGTTCTATTAATAATAGCATACACATTGTTTTCAGTCAAGTATCCTGAGGTCTGTAATCCTGATTTACTAGTGTTTTTGATTGAAACCTTCCCGAAAAATTAGTTTTTTAGTCGAACTCTGATTTTTTCGAACGAACCCAAAAGTTTTTGTTTTTCGAGTAAAATTTTTTGAGTTCGCCATGGCGTTCCACACGCCATTTGACCCATTTTCAGCTCTTTTTGCACTTTGGCGGCCCTTAATCAGGCAGCGCACAGAAAGTGTCAAAAAATCATTGTAAAGGTGTAGGGTTCTCATTGGCTGCTAAAATACATTATTATATTTCACTGATTCTTTTTTTGCTCATTTCTGTACTGTAAGACTGTCTCTGCTTGCTGTTGTTGCTTGCATGCGGCACAAGTTTTGTTTGTAGTGATTTTAGACAGGAAAAGCTGTATTTTGAAAATTTTTGTGTTATTTAGGGGGTGTCAGCAAGTTTGGGGGAAAAAGGACTTTGATAGATTTTCCTTTCATGACGCAATTGGGATTTCTGGCTGCATTTTTTCACCTAGAAGCTGTTATTTGGCAAATTAGCAGTTAATAAGCCCAACTCTCATATACATGGATTTATTTAGAGGGCTTGGATTTGCTAAATAATCAGTGCCCAGAGTTCGCTTTGCAGATTTTGGGGGGGAAATCAATTTTAAAAACACCCTCTCAACTCTCTTATACAAAGAAAAAATATTCTAAATGTGGTTGGTTGGGAAAAATTTCTAAGGGAGAAAACTTTATTTTTTTGCATTTAAGTGATTCAATAATTGTTAAAAAATACCCTTTCCAAAACTTATACAAAGAAATTTTATTTTAAATAGGGGATGGTTGGTGAAAATTAATTCTGAGTGGAGAAAAGTTCATATTTGCAAGTTTTTGAGGGTGAAACCCCTGCAGGAGCTGTAGAATTGTTGTGCCATGCTTAAAATGCATGAGGGAGCTTGATTGTGGTATTCATACAATGTTGTTGTTTTAGTATGACACTCACATGACTGCTGCCCGCTCTATAGAATCGTCTTCATCTATAAAATCTCCCTGTGGCCCTTAGATGGGCAAAACCTGACCAAAAAAACCTGAAGCGGGAATGTTGCCTGATAAAAAGACATGGCCAGCGTAAGAGCTGGAAAAAAACAAGCTGAAGAGCTTCAGGTGGCAACATTAGTGACATAGTGTGGAGGTACGGCGCAGCCACAGCAGCATGAGGTCAGACAGCGGCCACAATGACATTCTGAGTGCAAAACAGGAATAGGGCCACAGAGTGCACAAGACACAGTGCGGAGTTGACCAGCATCAACAGCAGAAGCATTAGGTCAGAAAGTGGCACAATGACAATCTGGAGGTGGCAAAAACAGGAGTAGGCCACATGAGTGGCACAATGACAGAGAGAGTGAAGGTGGATCCGGCAGCAGCATGAGGTCAGACAGGTGGCACAAATACCATTCTAGGAGGTGGAAAAAAACTGGAGTAGGCCACAGAGTGGCACAATGACCAGATAGTGGAGGTCACGTCGAGAGCAGCAGCATGAGGTCATAGAGTGGCACAAATGACATTCTCGAGTGGAGGTGGAAAAACAGAGTAGGCCACCCAGAGTGGCACAATGACAGAGAGTGGAGGTGACCTGCGACAGCCGCATGTGTCAGACAGTGGCACAATGACATTCTGGAGGTGAAAAACTGGAGTATGCCACAGAGTGGCACAATGACAGAGAGAAGAGGTTCACGGGCAGCAGCTCATGAGGGTTCAGAGAGTGTGCACAATGACATTCTGGAGGTGCAAAAATCAGGAGTAGCACCACAAGATGTGGCACAATGACACAGTGGTGGAGGTCACGGCATCAGCCACAGCAGCAGCATGATGTCCAGACAGTGCACAATGACATTCTGGAGGTGGCCAAAAACAAGAGTAGGCCACAGATTTTGCACAATGACACAGTGGTAGGTTACGGCAGCAGCCAAGCAGCACATGAGGTCAACAGTGGCACAAATGACATTTGAGGTGGCAGAAACGAGGAGTAGGCCACAGAGTGCAACAAATGACACGTGTGTCTGTTACGGCAGCAGCCTCAGCAGCAGCATGAGTCGAAGTGGCACAATCACATTCTGAGGTGACAAAAACAGATAGCCCAGAGTGCACAATGACAGAGAGTTGAGGTGACGCGTGCAGGAGCAAACAGCATGATGGCAGAGAGTGGCACAATGACACAGTGTGCAATGCCACGGCACCCAGGCAACAGCAGCCGCAGCCATGAGTCAGACAGTGGCACAATGACAGAGTGTGGAGGAGGGTGGGCTAATACCAGTCCCTGTGAAAGATTGTTTATTGCGATATGGAGAACTCTGTCAGCAGATGTTTGGCATCAGGCGGGTGAACGTGCATCAGAATAGTGGTCGGAGGCCGGTAGTTTGAACCCAGACTCATTTCTCACCAGTTTGGGTGAGGCGTCATGGCTGAATGTAGTCTGATGCAAAAGGCATTGGTGTGGAAATGCCTGGCCGACTCCACGCCTGATCATCTTGACAAAGGTCAGTCGTTCCACATTTCCCATGGACGAAGTGGTTCTCCTTGGGGTAACGATGGCCCCCCTGCCGCATCTGACACCCGCCTCATATGCCACACTACTGGCCGGAGCACGGACAGCTTTCTCCACTGCCATAACACGGCACGGTTGCGGCCAACACATCCAGTTTGGCTGCCCAGTATCCCAGGCGGATCGTCTAACCTAACTGGGGTGGCAGAAGTATCTGTCCAAGTAGGCCACCACCTGTTGGTTTCGAGGTCTCTCTATGCTCAGGTCTGCGCTAGCTGCTGGGCGACTGCCCTCCTCACCTAAGCGGGTATAGTAAAGCGCTCATCATGACCTCCAGACTTAGGTTTGCAGCTGAATGGAGCTGGTACTGATCCTACCCCCCTACCTTCCCCCAGCAGCTGCGACAGTAGTACTTGAGCACTGAAGAACCCCCCGGTCAGACCTGTCAGAGGAGGGACGATGCCGCACATCGGCAGCGGCCAACTGACTATACGGAGGATTTCCTATGTATTTGATTTTGTCCTCCTCTCAAAAGTCTGGGAAAAGGCTCCCATATTGGACCGTATCGAGGGTCCAATAGGGTGGGCAGAGCCAGAAAGTCATCCCCTTTGTCGGATGCCTGACTATTCGGCCTGTCACTAGCCAGGCAAAATCAGCATGCTGCGGGCCATCTGCCACAAGTGACTCACGAGGGCTCCCTTCCCTCCATCGCCACTGTATACTGCCACGGTGCTTGGCGGGTCATCTGCCTCATCATCGCTCATCTCCACCTACCTCCTCCAGCTGCTCCTCTCCTCCTCTCTTGTCACTGGGTAGAAAAGTGCCACTCATATCAACAGACAATAATTCTTGCTCCAAATGTCCTCCTCCTGCCACCATGTCAGTTCCCACCGGACTCATGTGTCCGCGAGATGTATCGCGCTCATCTCCATTCCCCTGCCCAGACAGATTTTTCAGCATCTTTTCCAGACATGAAGCAGTGAAGGACATTATTCATCCCGTAGTCCTGGCACTGACAAATAACGGGCCTCCTCGAATGGCATCAACTAAACGCAGGGTGTCACCCATGAGCTGCCCACTGCTGACATCAAAAGTTACACAGGGGATACCCTCCTGTCACCTGATCATCAAAAAATCGTTAATGGGCCTTCTACCTTCTGTTCATACAGTCAGTCCCACATGTGCAGGCTGGATTTCCAAGGTGGAGAACATCGCATATCAGAGTGTATATGGTAGGAGGCCGTTCTACCGCTGCAAACTCGATGGGGGGAGGTTGTTTCCTGGCTTTTGTAGAATGGATGAAGTGCATGCACATTTCTCCTGCCATTTCAGAATCTTCTGAAGATCGTGGAAGACCGTTCAGGAAACCTTTCACAACCAGATTGACACGTGCCCATGCAGGCGCATGGACCCATCCCTCCTCGGTGCAAGCCGCGACACCATGTTCCTCCCGATTGTCCGTCACCATGGTTTCCAAATTGCAGTTGGCGCGAGAAAGCCACACAACGATTTCTGCTGCATGAC
This sequence comes from Phyllomedusa bahiana, assembly GCA_025379985.1. Taxonomy (NCBI): domain Eukaryota; kingdom Metazoa; phylum Chordata; class Amphibia; order Anura; family Hylidae; genus Phyllomedusa; species Phyllomedusa bahiana. The sequence goes on along the minus strand of JAODAL010021527.1, from coordinate 38,453 downwards.
GTGGAGCATTTCCCTGTGTGCTTCGGATTCGCCAAGGCAAGCCAGGTGTAGAACTGCGAGACACCGCTGTGCCCTACACATGTGGGATGAGACGGCAGCAAGTACTTTGTGGAGGCTGTAATGGTGGTGGTGGTGGAGGCGGAGGAGGCGACCATTGGCGCAGGAGCCGCAGTTTTTGACAACGTGAGGAGATAGCGGCGTCTCCTGTCCAAGTAGTTGGTGTGCCTGGGCAGGAACACATTCACCCAGTGGGCCGTAAAGGACAATGTACTGGCCCTGACCGTAGTACAGCTCCAGACCTCCTCGCTATGGGCCGTTGCACCTTGTAAAAAACCTATCCGCTCAGGGACTGCCCCACCTTCTGTTCTACATATTATATGAATTGCCTGGTACTGCCTTTTTGAAAATAAATTACGGCTTGGACTCTCCATCTTGGCTCTGAACACAAGCCATTAGTTCTCTGAATGGTGCAGAGTCCACCATTTGGAAGGGAGGGACTGCAGCATCAACGAACTTGGACAGGAGCATGGTCATGTCTGCACCATTCGGGATGGTTTTTTGACACATACTGTTGTCCTCTTGCAATCCCATCTCAGAACGACTTTGCTGGCGCCATGATACGAGAGCAGGAGCATCTGGACCGGAAGAATGATAGCAAGAGAAACAGCTCCCTTCTGCAGAGGTGGTTAGGCCTTTACTGGCTGCAATGGGGCATGCGTCCACTAGGCGCTGCTGGCTGCTGTTCTGCAGCGTCAGGATGGACCACCACATCTGATCCACGGTTTCTTCTCCATGCCAGCGATGGTGACCTGCATGTGTTAACGCAAGGCCGTGGTGCCAACGTTAGCTCCCTGGCCACGCTTCACTTTCTGCCTACAGATTCTACATATACCCAATATCAGCTCCTCCGGTGTCTTAGCCAAAGAACTGCCACCACCGCCTAGTATTGATTTTACCGCCAACGCTCCGCACTGAGTGACTAACTGCCTGCCACTCGCCTCGCTGAGGCCCCCTGTGCCGCTACTTTCTTGACGCGCGACGCTAGGTTTTTTTACCCCGTGGCTGCTTGCTCCCGACCTCATACAAGCTGCTGCTATCCTGCTGACTCACGAGCCACACAACCCAACTTGCTGGCTGCGCCGCTGCCTGACGTGCAAAGCTGACGTACTCCTTCATCCTGACGATGAATGAAGCCCTTGCCTCACCCATCTCCCAATGCGGTCCGGATACATCATATCTATTTCGTGTTTTATCGTCACTGCTTGTTCCCTCATCCACCGGTCTTGGTATGCAGAGGCTGACGCCCTCACAAACATTACTCGCCATGCCCACTCTTCAACGATCTATACTTGGCCTGCCAATTTGCAAGAAGCAGGGGATCTTGGCCCCATTCCTTTCTTCGCTGCCACGTAGCTGCTGACTGCCCTCCTCAAATTGTTCATCCTCGCTATATAGTGGCGGGCTGAGACCAGAACACATAGTTAGATCTCTAACACAAATATCAGGGCACACGAAAAACAAATGAGACATGAAAGGTAGTAAAGGAATATTGTAAATGCATTACTGCTAAGGAAATTATGAAAACCTGGGACACTTAGTTTACAGTTTTTGATCAAGATTAGTATTGAAGCTCACCTCCCAAAAAAGTCAAGGGGATCCCGGTGCAAGATAGTAGATCTCTGGCTGAGGTAAACCGAATGGGACAGAGGCGGGTTGAGGACATGGAGGGCCGCTTGACCACCTCCCGGGCCGTGCCAACTATGGTTTGTGTTGACGTTCCCTGACCGACTCTTGGCTGGGGTTGTCAGATGTCATCTGGGAGGAATGGATGACCTAGTCAACCAATCAGAACCTTGGTAGTTGAACAATACACGGCCGCTAGATGACAGTGCGGCAAGTTGTGGCCATCACCGGAGGGTGACCCCTGCTGCGAGCGTCCTTTGCTGTGGCTGCGATCTGGCCTGGAATGTTTTGTGCCGCTGGCCACTGTCGCAGGGTGAAGAGCCCTGCCACCTCTCTGTCTCGACAATACTGTTTTGTTCGCTAAAATGCACAACACGTTTGATGAAGATAACTGTATATGTAAATTAACACATCTGTATTTGACTCGCAATGGAACCCAGTAACAAGCACTGGGTTAACCCTTGGATATAAATGGCGCTCCACAAATGGGCAGGAAAAATTACATTGTATGTGCCGTTTAAAAACTCAGTGGTATTTTACTGAATGTAAATATCCGACAAAAGCCACAAACAGGCTAATTAACCTTCGGATATGAAATTGGTGCTACAGAATTTTCTTCTGTGGCGGTGAAAAAGAAAGTTTCTTTTACCTGATAACAACTTGCAGAAAAATACTTAGTTAACCCCCCTGGATGTAAATTGCGCCAAACAATTTGATCAACCACAAACAAACTAGCTTTGTAGCGTGTTACAATGGCGTTTTGTTACGCGTACAACAACCAAGAGAAAAATTGTAATTAACCTTCGCTTGTGAATTATGCCTACAGGAAAAATTTATTTTTTGGTGGTGAAAGACGGTTGATTTTCGTCCACCACAGCAGCAAAACAACGCTTAATTAAACCCTGGATGTAAATATGCCAAACAAGTTCCGCAACCACAAATTTACTGAGCTTGTAGCGTGTTACAATGGCATGTTTTTTTACGCTACACAACAAGAAGAAAAAATTGTAAATAACCTTCGCTTGAGTGAATTATGCTACAGGAAAAATTTAATTTTTGGCGTAGAAAAGACAGTTTATTTTTAATCACACGACAGCAGGCAAAACAACGCTTAATTAACCCCCTGAATTAAATTGGCGCAAAACAATTGAGCAACCAAAAAATTACTACTTTGTAGCGTGTTACAATGGCACTTTTTTTAACTAACCAACAAGAGAAAACAATTGTAATTACCCTTCGCTTGTGAATGTATGCTACAGGAAAAATTTATTTTTTTGGCCGGTGAAAGACGGTTATATTATAGTCACCCACAGGCAGCAAACAATGCTTAATTAACCCCTGGATGTAAATTGCTCCAAACAATTGCGCAACCACATACTACTAAGCTTTGTAGCGTAGTTACAATGGCGGTTTTTTATGCTACACCAACAAGAAAAAAATTGTTAATTACCTTCGCTTTGTGAATTATGCTACAGGAGAAATGTATTTTTTGGCGGTGAAAGTGACGGTTTATATTATTATCACCACAGCAGCAAAACAATGCTTAATTAACCCCTGGAGTGTAAATTGCGCCAAAAATTGAGCAACCACAAACTACTAGCTTTGTAGTGTTTATTACAATGGCGTATTTTTAACGCTACACACAATAGAAAAAATTGTAATTAACCTTCGCCTTGTGAATATGCTACAGGAAAAAATGTATTTTTTGCGGTTGAAAGACGGTTTATTTTAGTCGCCCACAGCAGTCAAAACAACGCTTTCTTAACCCCATGGATGTAAATTGCGCCAAAACAATTGAGCAAGCCACAAACTAATAGTCTTTGTAGTGGTGTTACAAATGGCATGTTTTTTACCGCTGCACAACAAGAGAAAAAATTGTAATTAACCTTCGTCTTGTGAATCTATGCTACAAAGAGAAAAATGTATTTTTTGGCGGTAAAAGACGGTTTGTTATTTTAATCACCACAGCAGCAAAACAATCTTTAATTAACTCCTGGATGGTAATTTGCGCCAAACAATTGAAGCATCCTCAACAAACATACCATCTTTGTATGTGTTTTACAATAGCGTGTTTTTTACGCTTACACAACAAAGAAAAATTGTAATTACGCTTCTCTTGTGAATTATCTACAGAAAAATGAGTATTTTTTGGCGATGAAAGACGGTTTATTTTAGTCACCACAGCAGCAAAACAACGCGTAATTAACCCCGGATGTAAATTGTCAAAAGAATTGAGCACTGCGCCAAAAATGAAGTGTATTGTTTTGTAAAAACGCTGTTTCTTTAAATGAATACAACAGGAACAGGCTTAGATCCCCTTGGAGTATTCAATGTTGTTGAGCAGTTAGCATTTATAATTGTATAAGCAGCCTGCAGCTGGACGCACACTGGACGTTCAGATCCAATACCCCACAAAATCATAAATAGAACGTTAAGAGAAGCATCTCTGAGACAAGCTGTGACACCCCCAAAAAGTTGCGTATAAAAAAATCAGTTCTCCAGTAAGAGCTAAATACACCAGCATCCGCGGCACACTTCCCCTAATCAGTACAGGAGATGCGGTATGAGCTCCCAGCGTTGCGAGCCACCGGGACTTATATAGTGCGGTGACGTTCAAATCCCCCGTTCTCTGATTGGCTTCATCTCTGCAACGTCATGCATGGCTATGACCCTTCTTCCCTCCCAAAGTGCTTGGCCCCGATGTAACGCCATGGTGCTCTCAGCCCATTATATCAATCAAAAGCACACGTTCATTCACGCGAAGTACCCCAAACTTCGACTATTTCAGAATCGTAGTTTTTCCTGAAATCTAAACGAATTCCACTTTGTTAGAATCAATTCGCCCATCTATATTTATAGCTTGTTTCCTGGGAATATCACCAGGGCTGAGAGCTGTTCAGACATGCTCAGACATCACCTCTACTCTCAGGCAGCTACTGAGTGTTCAAACCCCAGGTGTTGTCATTCTACTCCTGTCCTCTGTACTCCTTAGTTATCAGTCAAACAGTTTAAATGAATAAAAAACGAAACCTCAATGAGGTATGTGCATTGACAAAGAGAAAAAAAAATCCACAGATTTGGTTCCTGCAGGGATTTTAACCTAGGACCTTTCTTTCTGCGAGGTAAAAAACTTTACCTCTGAGCTACTCACAGCTCTATACATAAACAGATTTTGCTTGACTAAAGAGAGGAATGGCCTGGTGATGTCATTCTGCTAGGTCACATGTAATGCAATTCAAACAAATCACACACCCAACCTTCTGAGCACACAGAGCTGAAGAGTTGGATTCAGGAGGTATGAGATGAGATTGTGGCAAAACCCCTTTAAGTCCACATAATGCTGAAATATACCAGTCCATTATTGTGATCCACCTCTATATACAATTCTCTCTTTTATTATATGTATCTTATGGCACATGCAGAGCTATAATATTTAGCTTTTGAATATGGTGAGAACCAGAGGTGATAAACGAGCAAGGAGGGGTGTAGGAAGTGAAGATAGAGGTACGAGACAATGTACTCCTTTCAGTGCTCTGGACAACACCCCTGGGGCCACATGGGTGAATCACAAGACCCTCAAGCCTGTCAGCGTTTTGCTCATTTCCCGGGGCACCCTCATTACTGGAACAGCGGCGACCATCTTTTTTTCATGGTTTAAAAAACCCTGAATCCAACATTTTACCTCCTCTTCCCCCTCAGTCACAGCCACAAATGTGGGACATAAACACATTAAGTTTTTGGGGCCCTTGGAGCAAAAAGTGAAATGGGGCTCCTGCCAGAAAACCCAATTTCCTTTTTCCCAAAATACCATGTCTTCTTGTGTCAAAATTTTTTTTGGGGCCCCCCCAGGATGCAGGGGGTGTCTCCCTTCCCCCCGCACCAGCGTTCTCTCCCCCCAAAGGGGGAAGTGCCCTCCCCCACTAAAGAATGTAAAAACATAAATTTTGTATGAAGCAGGGGTTTCCCAATTGTTGTCTGGAAAAAAACCGCTCTGAAACCCTCCGAAAGCTTAGTATTCCCTTCGGGCCTCCACAATTTCCAGCAAGCCCCTGTTATATCTCTTATTTTTACCCCCAAATTACCCCTAAAAAGGCCAGCAGTTTTTTATTTTCTGTTCTAGGGGGTGTTCCCCCCCTTTTTGGGTCCCGGGACAAACAAATATTTACACAACTACAAAGGAACAAATTTTCGCTTAAAGTAAAAAATTTCTGCTTGCGCCCGTGACAGTGAGTGAAAACCCAAAGGGGAGAAAAAGCAATCCCCTTTTTGAGAGAAGACCCTGCTAAACTTATAACTAACTTGGGGCTTGTAGGGGCAGCGGAAAGAGTTTGTGCTTACAATAAAAGGGGTTTTCGGGGGTTCCCTGGTTACCCCACAGAGTTTTTTTTTTTCCCCCCCAAAATAATACACATATTTTGAGTAAAAATAATTTTGTCAATCCTTTTAATGAATATATATATAAATATATATATATATATATATATAATATATTATATATACAAACATGGGCCCCCCAAAAAAATTAAAATTATAGATGTCTAAACATATTTTTTCATATCTTTACATATGGGTAAAATTTTTAATAAAAGAAAAAAAAAAAAACAAAAAAAACTGATGGGGCTTGAATTTCCCTAACCTCTTTCTTCAGAGCGGGGCCCCCTAAGCACTGCACAAAAACAACAGTTGGGACAAACAAAGGGGTTGAATCCTTATGTTATACCCCTACACACGGTGAAGTCATAAGGAGGCAGGGATTGCTTTTTTCTGAGGAACAGGACTTTCCCCTTTTTAAAAATACAGCTTAAGGATGGGCCGTGAGGAGGGAATCAACCTCTTGGGAAAAGCCCCTTTTTCAGGCATAAAATTTCCCAATCCTTTACCCTAAGCTGGGGGGATGTATTAGAAATCAGCAGACCTTGGTTTCACTATCCCATTTTAACAGCCAGAGGGAGTAATCACAAAAGTGTGCAGGGGAGCTAATCACGCACAGGGGGGGTGGGTGGGGGGGGTTTCCCCTTCTAGGGGCATATCCCCAAAAAAGGTTGAAAGGGCACCACCAATCACGGGCAAGGGGGGTACCTGACAACAAGGGGGCAGTTTTCTATGAAATAATGTGTAAAAAAAAAATTTTCGGTACAAAAGGGGGCGATTAGTGCCAAACGAGAAAACCCCTGAGTGAAATGGAAAATATTTAACAGTTATATGGTTTTTCATATGGCGTTTTTTTTACCCCCTGACAACACGTTTAAATTTCTATCAAAAAAATGATAACACAATTTGCGTACAACTTTAGGGTCTTTGGGGGCAAAAACGCATGCACTTCCAAAAAAACAAAATTTAAAAAAATAGGGAAAAAAGTTATGCCTTTTTTTGGGGAACACTGACACGCATGATTCAATTAAACAAAAAAACGGGGAAAATTTCACCTCCTACGGGGGGTCTGCGGGCCAAAAAGGTGTAATAAACAATGTTTTTCTTTAAGGTTACACAAGCCAGAATATCTCCCTTTCTTTTCCACACCCTCCTCTTGCCACCCCCCCCCCCCCCACCCCCCTCACCCCCCACGGGAACACACAAGTAATACCTTTAAAACTTTCTCTAACTAAATAAGAGGTGATTTCTCTAATGTAACTCTATTTTAACTTAGGTATGATGGTTTTTTTTGATTAGGGGAGATTTTTCTCTCAAGCGTTAAACAGCTATTGGTTTAAATGCCCATACGCCTGCTGAAAGTGTCATAGACAGAGAATGACGAACAGAAATGCAGTTGCATAGATAAAAAGAGGTCACTGATTTTTGCAGCCAAAGAGATCCATACCCGCAAATGGGGACGTTGTAACCCCTCACCCCCCTTTGGGGCGATTGGGGCCGCTAGGTTACGATTATAACACAAAGTTAAATCGCACGGGTTTTTAGTTTATCGGAATTTTGCGATCAAACGATAATTTAGGGAAAACTGTGCATAATCTATTAAAAACGGCCATTTTCGGGGCTTCCTGTCATTTTGGGGGCCCGCAAATAACTTAGAGAATAGAGCAGGGTGACGTGTGTGCGACGTCATGACTGGGGGTGTTAGGGTTGTGATTGGGGTGGAAAAATCACAGACCTCTTTTACAAAACAGCCTTTTCCCGTTACATCAGTGTGTCTCTGTTCTCATAAGAGCAGGGCGGTAGTCTTTCTCCCCCATACAACCAGCGACACAGTTTCTTGTTCACCAGACAACTAGCTTTTAGTGTGAACATTTAAAATAGGTAGATTTGAGAATTTTTAGTTTTTAGTTTTTAGGCGAAAATTGAAAGAACTCTAGCCTGACAGCCGCGGGGGGGGAGGGGGGGCGGGCGAACACAGACAGGCAGCAGGCAGGGTTTTGAAAGGAGAGGGATATTGTGCAGCCCGACTCTGCTTACCCTGCTTGCAATGGCTTTTTATTACCATTTTTGTAGTTTTGGTGAAATATTACCTTTTTATTTGTGCAACCTGTACTGATATAGGATCAGATCTTCTAGTAACTGCAGTGTATTTGATAGGAGCAAAACCCACCTTTTATTATCTGTACACGATTTAATTGTCAAGGGAGTTGCGGGCGCCGCTACTCGCTGCGGCCGCCCCCCTGCCAGCAGGGGGTCCGGTGCAGGTGCCACGGCTGACCGCGACCATCCCCCTGCTGCCCGGGTCCCAACGATGGCTTACTTACCCGTCCACGATCCTGTGAACGCTGCGCCTTCCCGACCCGGCCGCCGCGCACGTGCCCGCTGCTTAGGGCGCGCACGCGACAGCGTCTCTGGATTTAAAGGCCAGCGTCCCGGTAATTGGTCTTTTGCCGGGCGCTGGTTCTATTTAAGGAACACGCCCCCAGCACTCTCTGCCAGTTTGTTGGTGTGTGTTCAGTAACTTTAGAGAGTGTTGGCATCCGTATTGATTACCCGTGTACCATCCGCTTTGCTTACGTTTCCTGACCTTGCCTGTCTGCCGCCTGCCCGGACCGTCTGCCTGACTCGGACCACGAACCTCCGCCGCCTGCCCCGACCTCCTGCCTGGCCCCGCCTACGCCTCGGGAGTCCGTCTTTGTCCCACGCTGTACCCCGGCCGCCATCGCAAGCAAGTCACGTCAAGGGTAGCGACCTGGTAGGATCACGCCGCAGCAAGTCCATCCCGCTTTGCGGCGGGCTCTGGTGAAAACCGTGGCTACTTAGACTCCGCTCCCTGGTGTGGCTTAACTATCATCGCTTGCGGTGGTCCAGCGAATCCACCCCTGCAACAAATTAATTAGGTTTTTTTTCACTTTTGGCACCCATTTTTTTTCAAAACCCCCTTTGTACTTAAAAAGGGAAACAGAATTTTTTCTAGTACCGCAGGGTTTTTCATGGGTGCAAAAACCCCCTTTTTATTACCCTACACATTTAATTGGTTTTTTTTTCACTTTGGCTTGCCAGTTTTGTTGAAAGACCCCTCTTTTACTTATATTACCAACAGAAATTGCTATAATTGGTGTTGTTACTTGGTGCAAAAACCCCCCATTGTTTTCATAACACAAAATTCGGTTTTTTTTTTTTACTTTGGGTCCCTTTTGTCAAAGGCCCCCTTGTACTTAAATTTGAATACAAAATTTTGTAATTACTGTTGGGATTTCATTGGTGCAAAAACCACCGTTTGTTATCCGTATAACTTTGAAAATACTGATTGCCGTGGAGGCCCTAGTTTTTTTTAAAAAGCCACGGTAACGACCTGAAAAAAAATTTTCAACTGTTCCCTTTGTCCCCTTTCGCAAAAAACCAATTTCTCTCCGGAAAATTCTGAATAGTTTATTGCGTCGGAATCTCATTTTCGCAGATGGGCATTTGTAAGATAGTTTGTTGAAAAATATCAATTCCCTAGCCCCCTACGGCATTTGAAAATTTCCCGGGGAACAAAAGGGAAGAACACTTTTTTTTTGTTTTAAACAGTTCTTCCACCAAAACCGCTTTTTTCACAGGAATTTCCCTAAAAAACATTTCATTTTTTTAACCCTAGTTTGGCTGTGGGAAATTTTAGAGGGTTTAAGAATAGCTGTGATTTGCCGCTTTTAAAAAGGGGAAATTTGTAAAAAACCCCATCCACACTTTTTTAAAATTTTATTATTTTTCTGAACATGGGAAAAATGCAGGGGAAAACCGGAGCAAAGGGGGGTGAAAGGCCCATGGGGAAAGGTACGAGAAAGGTGCCCTTTCATGCGGCGCCCAACACCAAACCAACTATCGTGGGTTGCGGGAAACCGTCGGGGCCCTTTCATCGGGGGGTCATCCCCCTGTGAATCTCAGAAACAAACACGTCCCCAAATTTTTTTTCTTCAGGGGGAAAAAAATTAAAACCTTAAACCCTTGGCCCACAAAAAATTTTGGTTTGAAAGACCCTTTTTTCCGCACTTTTTAAATCGGGGGGGTAAACGGGGAATTGGGGCTCATGCTGTGGCCCCAGGACAGGAAAAGTCAAGTCTATTTCAACAAAAATGGGGGGAAAAAGACCCCTTTTTTCGGGCACTTTTTAATCGGGTGGGGTCAGAAAGTGTGCCGCAGCCCTCCAGGGGAAACCTCAAAGGTTTGAAAAACTTTTTTCAGAGAATTTTTTTGTTGCAAAAAACCCTACTTTAACGGGTGTAAAATTAAATTTTAACCTATAGGAAAAAAGGGTGCCCTTTTTGGGGTTTCTGCCCCCCCGCCCACCCCAGGGGGTTTTTCAAAAGAAGGGCAGCTTTGCGGGTTTGGGGTTTTTTTTTAAATTTTTTTCTCTCTGAATAATGGAGGTCGGTAAACCAGTGAGAGGCCTGATTTCCCTCGATTGAGAGGTAAAGAAAAGGATGGAAACTGCCCGATTTGAGACCACTTTTGAAAGCCCGTGGGCATTTTAAACATGTTCGATCAAGATATGTAAAACCAGACCCCCTCAAATTTTTTTAAAGAATGATAATAGCAAAAATGCTTTTTAAAGGGATTTAACGAAAGTGTATTCCCCTTTTTGCAGAAATGTGCCCTGGCGGGGTTTTTGTGGGGTTAAAATTATAATTACATGTGGCCGCGGGCCCTGCCGGGGGAAACCCTAGTTTGGAAAACTTTTTTCAGAGATTTTTTTTTGCAAAAAACAAAAACTTTTTAAACTTGGTGTACATTGATTTTAACCCTTATGGAAAGGAAGGGGGCTTCCTTTTTGGGTTTTCGTCCCCCCCCACTCTCACAGGCGCAAAAAGGCACTTTGCGGGTGGGTTTTTTTTTTTTTTTTCTCTCTAAATAAGGAGGTCGGTGCCCAGTGAGAGGCCTAATTGTCGAGAAGGTAAAGATGGGATGGGACTGCCCGATTTGAGACCACTTAAAAGTCGGGGGCACTTAAAACCTTTCTACAAGATAGGAACCGAGAGTCTCAAAGTTTTTTTCATGTGATAGATACATAGTGCCTTTAGGTTTTGACGTAGTTATTGCCCTTCTTGCAAAAAGTCCGCGGCGGGGGCTGTGGGGGTTACATTATAATTACATGTGTGCCGACCCCCCAAATGCCCCCGGGGGTTTGCATACTTTTTTCAGAATGTTTTTGTGTGCAAAAACTCGTTAATTTGGTGTACTTGTTTTTTAACCTAATGGAAAGGAAGGGGGGTTTCCCTTTTTTTTGGGGTTTCTGTCCCCCCCACTCTCACAGGCTGCCTAAGAAGGGGCTTTGCGGTTGGGTGTTTTTTTTTTTTTCTCTCTGAATAATGGAGGTCGGGACCCCAGTGAGAGTGTTTGGGCTCGATAAAGGGGTAAAAAAGGGATAGGACTGCCCATTTGAGACCAATTGAAAGTCGGGGCAGTTTAAACATTTCGATCAAATTTTAACCGAAGTCTCAAATTTTTCATTAGAAAATAGCAAGATGCTTCTTTAGGATTTCGACTATTGTATTGCCCTTTCCCTGCTTTGGGCCATGCTTGGCCGGACAGGGACATCAATGTCCATTCAACAAAATGGGGGGTTGAAAGACTCCTTTCCGGCATTTTAAATCTGGGGTCCAGGTTGAGGCAGCGTGGGCCCAAAAGGATAGCTATTTCCATTCAATTACAATTGGTTAAAAACTTCTTTTTCTGCACTTTTTTAATCTGGGGGCGCAGTTTGGGGTCCCGCCGTTCCAGGACAGGATATTTAATGTCCAGTTCAAGTAAAATACGGTTTCAAATCATATTTTCCTTCTGGGATTTTTTAATTTTTGGGGCATGCAGGTTTAAGGGTCGCTGTGGGACAAAACAGGGGGTGTGAAATGTCTGTCAGTTTTTTTTTTTGTGACCTTGTTGCCTAATTTATTGCCTAAGATGTAGCACAAATCCATTTTATGTTGTGGATGTTTTAAATTCCACTTCTCCACCCCTTTGGGGGTAAGAAGAAGGTGTTTGTCCTTCCCCCTACACTTTTAAAGGTCACGCATAACTATTATCGACTATTGGAATCGTCTTTACAATTGACATACCCTATCGACCCATGACGATATCTACAAACCTCTCACTAGGGCCCCCAAAATGACAGGAAACGCTGAAAATGGGGGGAAGTAATTGAATTTGTAAGATTGTCACCAAACTACGCTACGCAAATTTCCCCATAAGCCTAAAAACCATGTCGATTTCAACTTTTGGCGATAATATCACTCATCCCTATTAAAGATCATTGTTCATATACAGTCAGTTAAACGGGTCCTGTATAGAGATGGGCAAATTTGTTTCTAATGAAGTGGAATTTGTTTATAATTTCAGGAAAACTTCGGTTCTGCACGATGGCGAAGCTTATGGTGATTCTAGGGAACGAATCGTCTTTTTTTCTAAGATGGCCGCGAGCAAATGGCGTGACATGGGGCAGAGAACTATGGGAGGAATAAAGGAACACCGTCAATGACATGTGCAGACATGAAGCCAATCAGCAACCAGCGGGCTTCTGTGATGTCACAGCCCTATAAATACGGACGCAATGTTAAATTCTCACACTTGTCAGTGTGTCTCCTATCAATAAGCATCTCTGTGCAAAACAAACCCGTTTTTTGAAAAACTGGGGTGAAACACCTTCACAAGTGTGTCATATACACACCTGTTCATGAACCAGCATTTTTTTATTTTGTTTGTTTTAGTTTGTGGGGTATTCTCCCTAAAATCCAGGGTGTGTGTACTTCTGCCCCATACACGCCTGAATTCCATCTGGGTCACACTGTAGGCTATTCTATTTTATATCAAGGGTTAACTTCTCCTATTGTTTGTGGGGGTATTTGAGTCAAATAAAGGGTGTGTGTATTTCTGCCCAATAGATGCCTGAATTCCATCTGGTTCTTTCTGTAGGGTATTTTATACCCAAGGGTTAATTTATCCCCTTTTTTGTGGGGTAATTTTGAGTCAAATACAGGGTGTGTGTAGTTCTGCCCCACAGATGACTGAATTCCATCTCATTCATTCTGTAGGGTATTTTATACCAAGGGTTAAGTTCTCTTCTTGTTTTGTGGGGGAATTTGAGTCACATTCAGGGTCTGTATTTATCATATACAGACATCTTCATTAAAAAGAGTCTGTAGTATTATACATTTTTGATCAAAGAGTATGTCAGACAGAGAGGTGACAGGTGCTTCACACGCAAGTGGCAGTGGCACAAATATTCCTGCAGCAGGCACAGGTAACAGCACATTAAGAGGATGTCGCAGCAGAGGTGACTCAGTGAGGCCAGAGCTACCGTTGTTATCTAGCGGCCGTGTGTTGATCACAAAGCAAGCGGTTCTTGAATGGTTGACTAGGTCATCCACTTCCTCCCAGATGACATCTGACAAACCCAGCCAAAAGTTGGTGGGTTCGTCAGACGAAACCCTTAGTTGGCATGGCCCTCAAACCGCCTTTGTCCCGTTCAGTTCCCTCAGTCAGAGAACTACTATGTGCTCTGGGTGCTGCGCCACTATACAGCGAGGACAAACTATTTGAGGACAGCCAGCAGCTCCTTGTCAGCGAAGAGGTGGGGCAGACATACGCTGGTTATTGCAGTAGGAAGGCAAGTAGTGATGTGGAGAGTGGCATGGGAGGTTATGTTGTGAGAGGTCAGGTTCTGCATACCGAGACCATTGAGGAGGACAGCAGTGACGGGCAGACAGTAATCAATGATGATGTAGCCGAGGACTAGGGATGAGTGATAATGTTGACAATAGTGGAAATCGGCACAGTTTTGATGTTTATCGGAATTTCCCGATGAAGCGATAGTTTCCGTGAAAATCTTAAAGATAATCTTTATCACATTTAAAATTGCACCTTTTTCATCGCTTCTTGTAATTTAGGCGGCCATCCAATCAGAGAAGAGCATAGAGCAGGGTGAACTGGGTGTACAACACCATGATTGGGCGGTGTATGGATCTCATTGGCTGCAAAAATCACACGACCTCGTTTTATGTATACAACTGCATTTCCTGTTCAGCCACATTTCTCACTGATCTGACTATAGAGCAACACGTCTCACTGGCTGTCCCAATAGCTGTTGTCACAGCTCAGAGAGGCAGTCTTCTTTAATACAGAAAAAATCCCTTTTAGTGTTGAAGCATAGGATATAGTTAGATTAGAGAATTTAAGTTCTGATTTAGTTAGAGAGAGACTTGTAAAGAAATCTAGTGGTGTGTGCAGCCGAGGGGGGTGGGGATATGGTGGGAGGGTCAGAAAGGAGGATTGATGATGTGCAGCCTAGTCTCTCCTGTCCTGAACTCACATGGAAAAAGCATTTTTTTTAACACTTTGCGGCCAGGAGACCTCCCACCTGAGTTGAAATTGTCCCTTTTGTGTTTGCATTTCTATTGGTGTCTGTGCATCCCAGTTTTTTGCCAATAGCCCCCTTGTCCGCAAATTGTTTTACGGATATTTCATAGTAACTGTCACTTGTTGTAAGTGGTGGCAAAACTCCATATGTAATCCATATAACTGTTCAATACTTCTATTTCACTCAGTGTGCCTCAGTTTGGCGCTAATAGTGCACTTGTACACAAATTGTTTTACAGATATTTCATAGTGACTGCCGCCTGTTGTCAGTGGTGGCAAAACCGCCATATGTAATCCATATAACTGTTCAATACTTCTATTTCAGTCAGCGTGTCTCAGTTTGGCGCTAATCGGGCACTTGTACGAAAATTGTTTTACACATATTTCATAGTAACTGCCACCTCTTGTCAGTGGTGGCAAAGCCACCATATGTAATCCATATAACTTTTTGATACTTCTATTTCGTTCGGTGCATCTCAGTTTGGCGCAAATCTTGCACTTTGTTGCAAAGTATCAATTGCTAGTCCTACTGGGCAGTTGTAAATCTCAGGGACTGAAGGAAGAGCACTGTCGATTTGGTGTTACGGTTCATCCACCAGACTGCATTTCACAATATTAATAATAGAAACAATTCTGTTTCTAATCCTAGTTGGCTGTTGGAAATTAGAAGGATTTAAGAATACCTGTGATTTGCCATCTTTGCAGTACAGTTTCTCAATAAGAGGCTGTGAAAAACTCTTCCATACCTTTTTAAATTTGTATCTTTCTGAACATGGAGCGAACTGCAGGTGGTAAGTGAGCAAAGAGAGGTGTAGGACAGGGAGATAGAGGTACGAGAGAAGGTGCTCCTTCGAGTGCTGGCGACAACACGCAAGCCAGAACATTGTCGGTTGCAGGACCGTCAGGCCTGTCATCACTGGGTCGGTGCCCTCTGAATCTCAGTAACGAACAGCGTCGCCAATCTGTTCTTCAATGGTTAATGCAGCCTACATCCAGCAGTTTTACCTCCTTGTCCTCCTAGTCACGTCCACGGATGTCATCATCATCATCGTCAGTATCCATCCAACATGAAGCAAAGGCAGCCCAAATGTCAACTTGTGTACCCACCTCTGTGAATAATCCATTTTCGAAGACCTCTTTGTGACACAATGCCCGGGTTGGGTCAAAAGACATTTTAAAAATCAAGAGCCAAACAGGATGATTTAGTCTGCTCTGATGTCCAATCGTTGATGCCATCAAGAGTAGGAGAAGGAAGTCAGTCAAATCCCGAGTGGTCGGCAACGCCTTTCAGTGCCTGTTGCTTGTAGCCCGCAGATCCAGGATATAGAATGTCAGGACCAGGAAGTCACCTGTGCTGCTGCTGCTGATGATGATTATGACATTGCGGATCCAACGTGGTCTTTTAAGCAGAATTTACTTGCGAGAGCTTCATCACTGGACGGGGAGGAAGACGATGGGGTAGTATTAGTACGGGTCTCGCCTCAAAAAGGGAGAGGTCAGTCGCACAATTTCGCTGAGATTATTCGGCCAGCCACGATCAGCGGAAACACCGCTCCTCGCTTATCACCGTCAAAAAAGGTCCAGGACCTCTGAAGCCTGTGCCTTTTTGATAAAGCCTCAGATTCGCCCAGCGATTTCATATGCCGCATTTGAAATAAACGCATCAGTAGAGGGAAGAATCTTAAGTGTTTAACCACAACCAACATGTTTAGTCACATGCAACGAATGCATGAGTTGAAATGGAGGGAACACTTGGCGGAAAAAAGGCCACACCCGTCCTGGGCTTACAACCACTGTCACACCCTCTGTCTCCACCTTCTTCTCCTCAGCCATTTTTAAGAACAAGCGTTCTTCTGCTGCCCATGTCCCTCAGCAGCATGAACAAGGATCAGCCTCCACTTCAGCCCCCACCATTGCCCAAGTACCGCCAGCACCACCAGAGACACAGCCTACCCCTTCTCCTTCCAAGAGTTTCACCTGCACGCCTTACAGCGGCCAGTCTAACAGACAGCCTTCTGTTTACCAGGTGTGGGAGCATAAAAAACACTTTAACCCAAACCATCCCAAAGCCAAAAGCCTGAATGTCAGCATTGCCAGGCTTTTGGCCTTGGAAATGTTGCCTTTCCGTCTGGTGGACACAGATGGTCTTCCTCCACGGCCCCCAATACCAGATCCCGAGCAGGCATTTCTTTTCCAAAAAAGCCATCCATGCCCTGGCCAGCCACATGTGATCTAAAATCTCCAGTGTGTTGTCTGCATCTGTGTCCGGCAAAGTCCATCTCACCATCTCTCATGGACTAGTAAGCACGGCCAAGGCCGCTATATCTCTGTGACAGCTCACTGGGTGAGCTGGGTGGATGACTCTAGTGATGACAGTGGCTCTCAGGCTCGGCGCACGCTCTTCAAAATTGCAGGGATGGTGCAGGGTTCTTTCCCCCAAGCTCCACAGGTACCATCACTTGCCCAGAGAAACCAGGCCATGTTGAAATTGATATTTCTTGGAAACCGTCAACACACTGGTCAAGAGCCTTGGACGGAACTGTGCAACGAGACCGAGCGGTGGCTGGGTGACCAGAATCTTGTGCCAGGCAAGGTGATGTGCGATAACAGATGAAATCTCCTGGCCGCCCTTAAGAGCGGTAGGCTAGAGCACATCCCTTGCCTGGCACACGTCATGAACTTCTAAAGCGCTCCCCGGGTCTGGACTGCCTACTGAGGAAGGCTCGGGGTCTGAACGCACACTTCCGCCATTCGCACCCTTCTTCGTCCCGGCTGGCTGCGTTACAGTGTCAGCTTGGCCGCCCTGACAACGGTCCCATTGTTGACGCGGCAACATGCTGGAATTCCACCCTCCACATGCTTCAGCGAATATGGCAGCAGCGCAATGCCATTACACAATATGAAGTGACAAGGGCCTGACAAGAGCATGGGGACCTCAGGGTTTTGGGGCCACTGAAGTGGAGGCAGGGAAAGGCTCTGCCACCACCTTACGATTTTTAAGAACCACCAAATGGTCATGCGGAAAAATCCCCTTTGTCACATGAGCATTGGGTGATCTTTAGTTCTGGAAAATCGTTTGGACACTCTGAAACAGTAGGTCCCACCAGTGACTGAGTAGGAGATGGACACAGATGCGGACAACAAACCTTACCCTCTGTCGAATCCAGAAGGCCTGACAGGTTCACAACTTTATCGGTCTTCGTTAGGCGGTGGTGCAAGGCGGAGGAATCGGAGGAGGAGGTATTCCTGGACACAGACGATACCGATATTCCTGCCTTGGAAAGAGGTTGGCATGGATTTGGGGGGTGGAGGAAGATGGGGGAAAGATCATTTGCTAGTGTCCCTCAACCCAAGGCCCTTCAAATCCGGCTCCATCTCTACATGATTAGGATGCTCCTTTTTCCTCCAACATGATCCCGCATTAAGGAAATAAAAATGAAAAACAGTTGCGGGGGACTACCCTCCTCAACCCCCGGTACAAAGCGAAACTCAGCACTTTTTCCTTCCCCCCAAATTGAGAGAAAATTCAGGAACTGGAGTGTGCACACGATCAACGGGAGACATCTGTTGCGCTGTTCACTTCTTCAAATGTCAGGGTTTGGAACAACGTTAGCAACAGGCCAGCAAAAGTGCCAATAGCCGTGCGCAGCAGGACACAGGCATTGTGGGGAGGCCTAATGGGGGAACCCCTGGCAATCTTTTTTTTACCCCTCACCAAAGCCTGTAAAGCAGGGGACAATAGAACACAGAGACCGGGTTAAGATCATGGTGCACACATTTTCGTCCCAAACACGATGTTTTTTGGGGGTCTTTTCCGGACCCCAATTGACTTTCCTGGGTATCCAAAATGGGTGAATTGCCCAACTCGCAGCCACACCATAAAGGTTTGTTCCTCCCAGCAGCCAGCTCATTCTGGCGGACCTTTACACAGCTGGAGGAGTCATTTCAGAAAAAAAACATCCGGCTTTCCCATAATGTGGATCATTTGACTTTCAACAAGATGAATCAGGTCGTGGGGTTTCTCTGATGTTGTTGTAAGGCCCTAGTTGCCGAGTTCACCGGTTTGTTGACGTTTACTTCCACATTCCTCTTCAAAATAGTAATGGTCTTTGAATTTTTTTTTTAAATAAAAATAATATAATCCTGTTGTGTGACTGCCAATTAATTGTCACTCCCTACACTATAGGGCACTCACAGGCACTTGACATGTATTAGATTGTTGTCAGTGTGGCAGGTCAATCCGATTTGTTTCAATTAAACACCCCCTATTTATGAAAACAAGGCGTGGACCAATTGTAAACTTGGCATTTCTTACGTCATGTTTCAACCCATACACCCTAATGAAGTTTGTAAGCTCTCATCGAGCAGGGCTCCTTACACCTTATGTCTCATTTGTAAGTACTTTTAATGTGTAATTCGTACCTGTTACCCTTGGTTGTATTTGTAAAGTGCTGCGGAAATTGGTTGGGCACGGCTATATAAAATAAAGTTTATTTAATTTTATTTTAGAATTTTATTATTATGATTATTATTATTATGTTTCGGAGTGGGCCCAAAAGGTCATTTTTGCTGGTTTTGTGCTGCTTTTGCAGTTGGTATATGTTATTAACTTGGTGGGGTTGTCCATGTATTTCCATTGCTTGGTTTGTTGCGTTGTGTAGCGTGAATAGCTCGGCCGTGAGGAGACTATAAAAGACCACCAATTGCTACATGGTTTCATGAAAAACAAACATGAGAAAATTTTGAAGGCACTGCTGCTCAATGGATTTTATTCTAGAAGGATCATGATGCTGTGAGGTAACAGCTATAATCAAGGTCACTTTGGAAATCAGAAATGTGGGTTTAAAGTGGCAGATTTTTAACATTGGCTGAGAAGTCATTTTCTGATATTTTTTTGGTTGTCATAGTTGCTGTGAAATACAGACTACACTACCAGCTCTCACCAGCAGGTTTGGCTATTATAATAAAAATGTGGGTTTTCTAACCCCCCAGACATTTAAGTACTCGTTCACTCATTGTCACTCAGTGGTCTAGAACGGTCTCGTTTGAATTTTTGGATGCATGTGCGTGTGAATATACAGCTATACTACAGAGTTACTATAGTTTTAAAAATTGTGGGTTTTTAAAGACATTGGTACTTCAGCAACTGTCTAAACAGTTGGAGCCACTGAAATCACGGGACATGCATTTGGAAATGCGTGCTGTGAAATACAGCTATACTACAGGTATATTTTAAATAATTATTTCGGGTGGCGGGCGTGGCCCGCGATGATCAGGAGAAAGGTGAGCACGATGAGTTAATTGTGTAAGGAGGATGCTGACAGGTCAGTGGACTAAACTTGGGGGTCTAGCAGAAATGCTGAGCTACAAACTGGGCAGCTAGGAGGGACGAAAGGGGCGGACAGGGCAATCTAGTAAACCCATGCAGCAAGTGGCTTTCCGGGCCATTTCCAACATACGTTTGACCCCACTTGCGGCCTGCAGGATCCCTGCGTTTTCCCGACGCCTCATTACCTGAGGCGCATCTTAACCTGGCATCACATCAGCGTCTCGCAGTCTGAGCTCCCAGCAGCGCCCGGCGGCCGAGCGGAGAACAGAAGTCCCTGCTGCATCGCAGACGCGGCAAGGATCTGAATGCCCGAGTCTCGCTGCCGGCATATCCCCGGATTCAGACCGCGGTCTCGTCACCGCTCAGTCCAGCGGAGTGTCGGCCGGGGATCATGTGTGTTCCCGGCGTGCGTCGGGTTGAGCGACATGCCGGCCCTGACAAGCAAGCTATCCCGTGAAAGTTTACACGACGATCAGTAGTGGGATCCCCCGCAAGCGTCGAGGTAGTTGGTAAGAGTGCATGGCGCTGATGACTTGGCAGGTAGTCGAACTACCTCATGCTCTCATCTGCTGTCCGCAAGGCCATGGTAATCTATACTACTGACCCGGGACTCGGTCAACGGCTGTGCTAGCGTGTGCCGAAAAGGGTTGGGTGGGTGGAGAAGTAACATGACCTCAGACAGTGAGCAGAGGACTCAGATCCCCTCAATGCCATATGGGGTCACATTCTGGGCCTGCAGCATATGGATCACGCCAAGGTGAGGGCATGCGCATACTGCTCACCTGCGACAGTGGCTGCGAGAGCCCTGCTTCCATGGCACGCTAAGCAAACAACTTGCTCAGAGTTGCCTGATCCTCTTCAGGCTGGCCCTGCCAGGGGTAGCGACAAGGGCCACCATCGCAAACTGGGATGAGGTTAAACAATTCACTCACAGACATCTGCCTGGCTATAACCTTTATGCTCCCCAGAAGAGAGGGCCAGGCGGACCCAAGGCCTGCACGGACCGGGACTAAGATGGAGGATCAACTCTGGAGGCTAACAAAGTCACCCTCGCCCCCTAGCCTTGACCTGGGGACCCGTTGTTCCTGGACGTCGTTTTACCCCAGATGACACCTCGTCACAGCGCGCCATGGCGCTCAGCCTCGAACTCGCCCCTCGCACCTTGTGCAGGTGGACGTCCCCCCTAGCTACACGCAAATCTTTTAGATCTCCTACCGCTTTACTGAGGTATCCATAAACATGGGGGAACCTAACGAGTGCAGGTTACTAGCCAGAGAGTCCCGCGTGCTCTAGATGCATCTCCACTAGAGGGGAGAGAGAATACTAATACACAAGCGAACATGATTCTTGAGGATGCCCACCCTAGATGCGCTCCTTGTCTGCGTTGCTACCGTTCTGTTGATTCCTACCAAAAGACGACATCCAGAAGATATAGAACTCTAGGATTTACGCTCACATGGAAACAGAGGATTTAGATTCTCGGTTGCGCATGTGTGCCGCAATGTGCTGCCAGACTTGTACAAGTGACGAGGGACTCTTACTACCAGGTGGGAAATAGTGTAATCACACTCGGAACGTCTACAAGTCCGCTTTGCTGCCTCTACAAGGATGATCGGTATGTCAGAATCAGGGCTAAGAACGAATCGACTCACAGTTGGTGAATCACCTGGACGACCTGGAGATCGCTATAGCAGCCTAAAAACATTTTTAGGATCAGGGGTCTTAAGGGTAAGTCACACTTTGAAAACAGGCGACACACTGATCCACCACCCTGTACAATACAGGGCCCTTCAACTACATTACTGTTGTGAGACGACCTGGTAGTTACGTAACAATTTGTGGTTGATTGTGTGTTAGACCGGTGTCCCACTTAAAGGGGCTCTGCTCGCTTCACAAAGCAAGTATATAGTGTATCAAACTAGCTCGACCACTGGGACATAATACTGCAGGAGATACACTCAGATCACATTTGTAAAGGCTAAAAGAATTAATGCGTATGATAAAGCTGGATCTGCAGAAAAATCGTCTTATTCGATGGTAGTGCAGATTGCTAACCTGTTCCAGGACACTCATCCAGGATGAGAAGACCTTTCCGTCTTCGAAGCAATGCTGTCAAACCGCCCCTGTTGTCGCTATTCGCTAGACCCGGTGCGCATCCCGTTATCGCCTGGGTCGGTTCGCCTTTCTCCGTTCTGTGTCCGGATCACTGGGATTAGTCCATGATACTCCTGGTTGCCTTCCGCGGATCTCCCAGCCCTTTTAACTGACTCTCGATTCTCCCTGAGATGACCCGCCGTCTGTGATTGGGCAATACGGAGACGAACACGGGAAGGATGGACGTTCTCCAGGACCAAGGGACGCCTGGGGCTAAAACGGGTGCCGATGCTGCTGGATACTCGAGAGTGGTTCGAAGCCTCTAAAAGACTGACGGAGTTTCGGGCAGCCCTGTGAAGTCTTCCCCCAAGAGACGTTGCGCGCATGCTTGTAGACCATGGACTTTGCGGTTCCCTGTAGCACACAGGAGCTTGTGTCATGGAGGTATTTATGTGCCGGCGGTCATTGTCACTTAGTATTCGTAACCTGGATATTTACATCCTGCTGGTTTCTGGGCTATACCCCCAGACATGAGTGTGCTCTATTCTCCTATAGCATTTTGGTGCCTCTTCTGCATAGGCAGCGGACTGTTGATCTGTAGTTGTCTGATTAGCTGGTAAATGCTGGACTGGTTAGGGGTGGAGGAGTTTGGGCGAGCTTTTTACAGCCAAAATGAGTGCTGTGTGTTATTATGAGGAGGTGCTAGCGCGCCACAACCCTTCTCCCCCATCATGGACACTCAACTTAGATTTCCATATGTTCTGTCCATTATGCCATCCTGTGACAACAGTCTCCAAATTGTATGACGATGTGCTGCTTCTGCTCCTCCTCCTTATGCCACTTCCCCACTCGCTGGCGCTATCCCGCACCCCCCTCGCCCCCCTAGGGGGCCCGCCTACCCAGCTACCTGGCCCTCCTCCGTTTCTCTTATGACCTGTCCTCCTCTGGCCAACCCTGCCGCAAACCTGCTCAGTGCTACTTTTCCCTGCCGCTTTGTAGTTCGCATGTTGGCCACGCTCTTCCGTACCTGAGCTCCGCCCCCTCGTCCTTTTCTGTGTATCACCAATGTTGCACCGCGCCCCCCCCTTCCCGCCCCCCCCCCCTGCGGTCGTTCACCTATCTTTATGATCACCTACTTGGTCCTCTCCATCACTACACACAACGCGCTCCTGTCACCTCACCGTCTCTTCCCTCCTCGCTCGCCACTAGTCGTGCTCCTGCCGCCGTACTTCCTTATCAGATGTTTTCGCTCTTTTTTCCTTCTTTTTCCCTTACTACGATACCCTCGTCCCCCTACCCATGCTCCACCTGCACGCCGCTCTTAGGACTATCACTCATCCCCTCAACCGTGCCGCCTCCGAGACACCCTCCCCCCGCGATTGCTAACGTTGCCACGCAGGCACACGCTCTCCCGCCACAGCCGGCCTCCTCCCTTCCACCTATTTCCACTATCACGCAACCGAGCGCCTCACCCCGCACTACCATGCGTAGCGCACTACCCACCGGAGCCACCACTCACTCCTTGCCGTCACGCCTACCCACCTCTCCCAGCGTGCCTTCCGCGACCCACTAGGACTACATGTTATCCCTCTGCTCCCCCCTTCCCCCCCCCCCCCGGTACCCTTCCCTCGCACAAGCCAGCCTTACGCCCTCGCTTGCCAACATCCACACAACGGGCTCGCTTCATAACCCCCTACCGTCGCGATCCCCCACCTTGTCATCCTCGTCCCCTTAACATCGTCGCTGCACCGGCCCCTTCAGGCCTCCTCGGATTCGTACTGTCCGCGCATACTGCACTGCACGCGCGCCTCTATTCGCGTTTGTCAGGCTTGGCCGCTTTGTTCCCTGCTTGACCCTACCCGCTGCCCCTACTTCATCGGGGACACGCCCCCCCATCTACACGATCGCCCCAGCATACACCCGATACGCCCCCCCCACCAACATACCAGCGCTCTTCCCTTCCCTTCCTCCCTCTCTCCCACTCAATCACTGGCCACACCTCGCCTCCCTCCCCACGGCGCGTTTCTGCCCCCCCTCGCGACCACCGCTTATCTCTTGTTGGCTGACTCTATATCCCCACCTCGTCCCCCCCGCCCCGCGCCGTCTCTACCACCCCATCTGCCACGTCACGACTGCCTCCCCGACCCCCCGCGGTCGCTACACAAACCATACAGCACGGTCCCTCGACGGTCGCCTTCTGGGCAGGCATCTCCGTCGCGACCCCAATTGCTCGTGGTACTCACGCCAACTGCTATCAAGATGTCTGGACAGCACTACCTACCCCCACCCTCCACTTGACTCTAGACCGACTCATCATACTTGTTAATTATCTTCTCTCACCTCATAAATCTCGAGCAGGTGGGCGTACTGTCACTAATTTTCACATAGTCAGCACGCGTTTATGTACTTCCACAAGTATGACTACTCCCTGGCTCATCTACTCTTACTCCCGCCAGAGCTGTCAGCAGTACTACCTCTTGCACTACATAGGAGAAATATCATAACACATCGACCCTGACAACGATTTCGCACTCCTAGTGTCATCGCAGTGACCTACACCTGCTCTCCTCCTCGCTATTGAACACCGTGCATACCTCTTCCGGTGAAGTAACGTTAGTCTACTGAAATGATATCTCAATGCCATGTTCCTGACTATCTAGCAGTGCTTTGCACTCTCGATCTAAAAAAAGAGATAGAGTTGATAGTCTTTTAGTTCAAGCTAAGTACACTGTAGCATCAAGGCGACAACTGACCCCCAGATTGTACATGTGGTGAAGTCATTCTATGTAAACGAGCGCGTATCATCAATGACAACGTGTGACCCAAGTTCATACACTCATAAGTACTATACGCTGGAGAGGCCTCAACAATGAAGTCCTGCCGGCTACGAGACTGTAAGCCAGCTGAGATGACGGGAACGCTACGACCCGCACCTCTCAGAATTGGGACTCTCGTCCATCTAGCTCTTGTGTTAACTCAGAGACCTCTGAATGAGGCCTTGACTAGGGGATGTACTCCATAAGTATCTTCGGAGCCACTGCGCAGTCATAACCGAGCCTCAGGAGTGTACGCATATAGACTTAGCCGCTATGATACTAGTTGTATGTAGACTTGCCAGAAATATAAAAGTGATTATACTCTAGCTTGCACGAGTGTGATCTCAGTTCTAGGCTGATCTCGAACATAAGCATAAACGACTGACCGCTCAGTGCGCTGCCCCGCTGCCAGCTTGACTCCAGTTCCTTTTATAGCGATGTACGTAATAGATTAATCACCTGTTCCGTATGTTGGCTACAGTGCTTTTGCGCTCGATTGAGTAACCGAGCGCCGTTTTACCATGATCATCTCCTCCGATGTCATCTACAATTGCTCGAGTCCGGCCGCCAGACTGTCGGTCTCATGCGTCTCGGACATTTGGCGACAAATACCTAAGATGTCTAGAGAGATCCCATTCCATTCTATTTCCATACTGAGTTAAGTACTACTCAATACTTACCTCCCTCTTTGATGGCTGTCTGCGGATTCTACCGTGAGGTAACCTGGTCGGCCTGTAGTACAGCTGTTGCAACATTATCTTCCGTCGTACGTATGCACCTTGTGTATCGCCCCACTCTCAGATCACGGTCAATCTCCGTCGCCTCCTAGGTAGAGTACTAGTTTGGCCGGAAGAAATGCATAACTACGCGCTAATAGTGACGGGGACAGGGTCTAGCCCTACTAGGTGAATAATAAAATGTCCTGAGGGGCGCACTCCAGGCATGGCCTGACACTCGGCCTATCGGTCATTGTATTAACGCTAGTAGTCGGCACGTACGCTCTATCCGGCCCTACACTCTTAGACAGCTGGCAATATATCATATAGCGTGAGAGTATCCATCAGGTGTCTCATGTTCGGAGCCGCCATGGCAGTCGTTGTCTTACAGGAGTTTATTACTGTAAATCCTAAGGATGGGTTAAGGATCCTAAAACCTATGCCCAATGTTACCGCCCATTTTCCCTTATAAATACGGGATGCTAAACTCTTCGTGCCAGAAATGATTGCAATTCGACCTTAGCCCGATTCCTGGATTCAATATATACACACGTAGACCAGGTTGGGTTTGTCTGCCCTCCAGGGAGCGGCGAGGGGATTTAATACCTTGAAGAAATCGATGTCACGGCGTCCCTTCAATAGTAGGCTACTCGGTCTTCATGAGTCATTCGTGTTATCTGGGGGGGCTCGTCGTTCTACAGTACTCAGGCTAGGAGCCGTAAAAGTGCGTTATAGGGGGCTTGCACCAGGCGATGTGTGACGTGGTCTTTCTTGCATGGTGGTACTGAAATCTATATGGGGCCAGCCTCCCGATGCAGGCCGCTGGCGGATGTTAAATCGAATATCTGCCCTTTATCACTCCCTCAAAGCACTAAAATTAGAGTATATTGGGGAGCTCGTCTCTATGCGTCCGTTTGTAGATAGGAGTAATGCGTACGGGCATGGGCGATGGCCACCATCGGTAAGACGTGCGATTGCTCTACATATGAGGTGCCAGCAGATTCTGTGCGGTAGCACCTCTGCAGGCTATAGAGGATGATAGAAAGAGCTCACTACGACGACAGAGCGTGATTCTCATAAGTGAGGTGTTAAGTCCGAATTGCGGCACGGGAAGTGAAATGTTCAGCATTTGCTGGGACGTAGTACTCGCGTGGGTATACTCTACGTCTTAAAGGAGCCCATGGAGTCATGTACCGGCAGCAGTTAGAAACCTGCAACACTATGGCCTCTTTAGCTCTGGCAGTAGACAATCTCAGAAGTCAGAGACTGTCCCAAGAGTGTTGCTTTAAGCTTTTATGGTACAGGTCAACTTTGCGCACTAGTTGAGGTCTCGTCTTTTCTCCATTCTCGTGGTCCACGTTTTCCTTACCAAATACTTGGGCGTGCTGCATATCCCTGCACGCATGGAAAAGATATATGACCTGAATTTTGGCTTCTGACTGCGGAGCGAAGCTGACGAGGTCTAGTGAATCGCTTGTATTTAGTGGGGGCCGACTAGTGCAAGAACGCGATTGTCATGTAGAGCGAGTGGGCGTCAGGCAGTCATGAGACTTAACGCTCTGTATGAAATATAGATATGTCCCTTCCACGCCTTTCTTTACCTATTTCAAACGTTCAGTTGTGCTGCTCTAAGCCTTTCTTCTTTGGCCCTCCGCAGTAAGTGATGTGTCCACATCGAAGCATGTATGTATTGGGCCCAGAATCTGCCAAGGTTGGCGTACTCTCTATCCTCACTAGGACGCGCTTAGACAGAAGGTGGCCTGGCTCTCCCCGCAGTCGGTCCTCGGAACTTCATGAGCGTGATCTCTGTCTAGTAGAGACCAAGACAATGTGACCGAGTTCTGGATTCTTTTTCTACTGTAGCTGAAGAAACTCTTTGTCGGCTCAGGCAGTGCTCTGAGTCAATGGCCTAGTGTCGGGGCCGTCTAGTGAGGCAGGCGCAATACCCTGGTTCCTGCTACCTATCTCCCAAAAAAGCTTGTTGAGCGTGTTCCATTGGTGGACTAGGACCCTCTTTTCTATGTGTAGGAAATATCATTGCAAAAATGACATCGTTTAGCCCAGGAGGCCCTTTGTTACACTATGATAGGTAGACAGACGTGTCCCAAAATCTGGTGGAGTGTGCTAGAGTGGCGTTGATTGTGTTGTGTTGGGCTTTTACCACACCTTCTTTAGTTTTTAGAAGGTGCTTACTGGAGACCTCCATTAAGCCTTACTTACCAGAACTTGTGGTGATCACCACAAACAACAACTTCTTCCTAGGTTTACTTTCTATCAGCTTAGAGAAGTCTATATGCTGCCTCCGGCGTGCTGAAGTCCCTCTTCTAGGCAACGTTTCAGCAGGCCGCTTTAAGCCGTTTGAGGTGTAGTGGTGTCTACAGAGGCTCCTCTGGGGCACTCTGTACTGTCAAGGATCTATGGTTTATTGCAGCCCTGCAGTGGCTTGTGAGTTTCCCTTTTCAGTGCAAGTGGGAGAGGGAGCGGGAGGGTCCTTCGATGACGGAGGAATGGGTATGGGAGAGAAATATTCTTCCTCTCCCACAAAATCATCTGTCTCAGTAAAATCCCAGGAAACTCAAGTTAACAAAATTGTTACACGCTAGTACAGAGTTCCGGCATTTACATTATCTCCTTACCCGGGGTAGTCATACTAACATAATGCTGGCGTTTGCAAGCAGAATGTGGGTTCCATGTCACATATCTGGCTGGGGCTGCCCTGAGATTCAGCCCTTGTCTGGAACAAATTCTAGAGCTTATACACTCAATTTACAGGCTGAGGCTCGGAACGATCCTGCGGTTTTGCTCCTGTTTCAGATCAGATCATTTGGGGGCCGTGTTCCCACAGGCAGCGTCGTCAGGTCCCATCTTATCTTATTTCTCCTCTTGGCAGCAAAATTGGTCATCCCGAGATTATGGAGGTCTACAGTGAGGCCGTCTGTCTCCTCTTGGCTGCGAGAAGTCCATGTTCTACAGCGCATGGAAGAGCTTAGAAACGATTCCCCACAACTAGAATTTAGACATCTGCATATCTGGGAGGATTGGTTAGTCTTCTGTCAGTCTGATCTATACAGATCCTCCTTATGATAGTGCCCCCTTGTCTCCCCCCTTTGTGCTCACCTCATGCGTGTTGGGGATAGTGTTGACCGTACAAAATCTGTTTTTCTCCCCCGGTGAGACCGACCGGCCCCTTTCTTTCTTTTGGGTTTATTGTTTCTTTTTTTTTATTACTTGTTGAGCTCCAACCTGTTATACATTTGATGGTGAATGTGCCTAATTTTTATAGCTTGTCAAACTAGGCTACCGAATTCGTGTTTCATTAAATCTGACTGTGCAGACTCTCTGATGCCGAAGGGCTCCCAACGTTGGAGAACGCACCCAAACTGATTATGTCTTAATGATTGTAGATCTCGGTTTGAAATGTCCTCCAAACGTCCTTGGACTCTGTCGGATCTCTGTTACGCATTTTCGTGATATTTAGAGAGAAGGTGATCTTTGTTATCGAATGTAATACGATTTGTCTTTGTATTGTTTTGAATAAAGCTCTTTTTTGAATTTGAAAAAAAAAATGTGATTTCTTATAGACATTTGTTCTTCACAATTGTCAATAGTGGCTGAAGGGTCATGTTGTGAATTTTATGGGACATGATGCTGTCAAAAACAGGAATAGGTAGGACACTGTTAATGGACACATATTGCAAAATGACTTGTTTTTGTAAGATCTTTAACATAGCTAGCAATCCCTGTAGTGAGACAACCCATTTAATAAAAAAAAAAAAAAAAATAAAGACGTGGTGTGATTCCATTCCTATTTTAAAAATGTGTTTTCTAGAATTAAACTACTAAAAAAACTTGCATGTACAAAATAGCTGATACAAATATTCCTCTGAATTGTACAAGGGAGGTACAGGAAGACTTGACCAGATGTAGGTTATTCAGAGGACATGGAGTATGGAGCATGGACAGAGAACAAAGAACAGAGACAATTTCCTGCTTCAGCACGACTGATTTTGTTGTGTCATAAGGGCATTTTTGCCGTGCTAATAGATGACGGCTGCCAGCCCTGGCTCTCACCACACCCACTGTACCACCGGCCCAGTAAGCTGAACCTGCGTGTTAATAGATGACGGACGCCAGCCCTGGCTCTCACCACACCCGCTGGAAGACCGGCCCTGCCAGCTGAACCTCTGTGATCCACGTTTACAACCTCACCCGCCTTAATCAGTAATTTCCTTCAACCCACTTGACAGTAGAATGCAGGATTTTCAGAAAGGCCTCGTTGACCTACTGGGGACATCTGTTTTGTTTTCTTCACATTCTAATGTCATGGTGGAACAATGTCACCAGTAGAATGTCAAGCAGCTCTAGCAGCAGCAGCAGTACTGGAAAACTATTTTTTTTTTTATACATAGTTTATTTCTTATTGGGAAACATGTCCTTTTCAGCCCACTGGGTGAATGTGCTTCCTGCCCAGCCACACCAGCAACCTGGACGCTGCTTTCTCCTCCACGTTGACAAACTGCTGATCATGCGCCAATGTCTAACTCCTCCTCCACCACTACCTCAACCTCCACAAGTCTAAGTGCTGCTCCATCATACCACATGTGCAGGGCACAGCGGTGTCACGCAGTTCTACATCTGGTTTGCCTGGGCCGAACGAAGTTAGACAGGGGAGGAACTGCTCCGCGTCATGCAACATAAAATCAATGTGTGGCTTTCTCCGCGACAACTGCAAATCGGAACCACGGTGTCAGACAATTGAAGGTACATGGTGCACCGAGTAGGGCTGAGCCATGAGCCCTGCATGGCGCACGTGTTCAATCTGGTTGTCAAACGGTTCCTCAAGTTTTTCATCCATCTGCAAGACATTCTAAAAATGGGCAGAAAACTGTGCATGCACTTCATCCATTCCTACAAAGCCAAGCACACCCTCCTTGAGCTGCAGTGGCAGAATGACCTCCCCCAACATAAGCTGATATGCGATGTTTCCACCCATTGGCATTCCATCCTCCATATGTTATACCGACTGTATGAACAGAGAAAGGCCATTAATCATTGCTTGATGATCCAGGCGGACAGGAGTACTCCCATGTGTAATTTTGATGGCAGCCAGTGGCAGCTCATGCGTGACACCTGCCGTTTGCTCAGGCCCTTTGAGGAGGCCTAGTTATTTGTAATGGAATACGTGATGAATAACACCAGTCTACTGCTTCATGTCCTGGAACAGATGCTGCAAGATCTGTCTGGTCAGGGCACTGTGTCATTGTGCCACTCTGTTTCCTACTGATGTTACTGTCACCTTCTCAACCTGTCATTTGCCACTCTGTTTCCTACTGATGTTACTGCCACCTCCACACTGTGTGATTGTGTCACTCTGTGACCTACTCATACTGCTGTTACCTCCTCAATCTGTCATTTGACACTCTGAGACTCTGTTTTCTACTGATGTTACTGCCACCTCCACACTACGTGATTGTGCCACTCTCTGGCCTACTGAAGTTGTTTCCACCTCCATACTGTGCGATTGTGCCACTGTGTGGCCTACTGATGTTGCTGCCACCTCCTCAACCTGCCATTTGCCACTCTGTGGCCTACTGATGTCACTGCCACCTCCACACTCTGTGATTGTGCCATTCTGTGGCCTACTCATGCCACTGCCAACTGACCACTGTCTCACTTGAACACCCTGTGATTTTCTAATGCTATTTCGACCCTCCACCACTCTATGACGTTGCCACTATGTTTGGTTTTCCCCGTCTTTTAGTAGAAGCAATGAAAAGGACAAACAACTGATTGAAGCCGTAAGGCCAGTATGGTCATTTGTTTGCATCAGGATTATCTGATGATTAGTAGCCAAAAGCAGGAGTGGATACAGAACACAGAAGACATACAAATATTCCATTTACTGGTCATCTCTGTTTTGGATCAACTCTTGTTTGTTTTCGGCTTTAGCAACACTGATGGATTATTGACCTATTGAAAGCGGACACTGACGGATCAAAGGAAGGGCAAAATGATCAGTGACGTCAACACAAAATTAATGACGACACCCTCTCCACTCTTTCGGGGCCTCTACATGTATCAGGGTTTAACAGAAGAGTTCTATCATAATCTGTGGAATCATCTGATGTAAAAGGAGTGCGCTGTTTGACACTATTGTAGGATCTTGGCCCTCAGCTCGGTTCTTTCCAGCAGGTCCTGGCATTACCTTGTCAGGCTGTGTTAACACTTTAGTTATTTGGTCAGTTTTGCCCCAGAGAAGTGAAGTATGAAGCGATTCTAATAGCGGCGGCTGTCCTCTGAGTGTCATACTAAAATACAGCAATGTATGAAGACCAAACCACGCTCCCTATGCATATTTGAGCATTATACAACATCTTACAGGCTCTCCACAGCCAGGAAATAGCTGTTGTTTAACACGATTCACTGCGAATAAATTCGGATCAAAACGATTTTTGGCAAAAAAATCGGCGAATCTGGCAAAACGAATTTTTGAGAAATTCGCCCATCTCTAGTCCTGTTCTATCTTGAGCTGCTGTAAGCTTCCCATCATCAACCGATCGTACTGGGGTCTCTTTAGCTTCTTGGGCGAAAACATGTAAACTTCTGATGGCAAACTTCCAGCTTTTACTTTCTCTGAGAATGTTCTGTGCCAAAAGTCTGTATGAAATCCTTTAATTAATTAATCATACTGATCTATCCACCCACTAAGAGCTGCAACTCAAATATGTAAAAAATTCAGTTACCCAAAATGATTTTAAAATTTACCGCTCGTGTTGAGCGAACTGTTCGAAAAAAGATTAGTTTGAGTCAAACTGTATGATTTTTTTCGAACACGAGCCGAACCGAGTTATTCAAAGTTCATTCGTCTAAATTGCCCGATAGACACGTGCGTTCGCCGCACCATTTTTTACTTTCTTTTTTGCTGTTTTGGAGGACATGGATAGCACCACTGCAAATTATAGGGATTCAAGAACAGTTGTGATTTGCTCTGTTGCTGCCAGGGTTCTTCTATAAGACCCCATTCAACAGATATTCCCTAGAAAAAAATATACTTCTCATCCTATTTGCTAGTTGCAAATTATAAGGATTCAAGAACAGTTGTGATTTGCTGTTTTTCTGCCAGGGTTCTTCCATAACACCCTGTTCAACAGATATTCCATAGAAAGAAATCTATTTCTTATCCTATTTGCTAGTTGAAAATTTTAGGATTCAAGCAGAGTTCTCTGTTGCAATGTTGCTGCCAGGGTTCTTCTTTAAGACACCTTTAACAGATATTTAATAGAAAGAAATCTATTTGTAATACTATTTGCTTGCAGTACATTTTTGACATTCAAAAAGAAAACTTTATGTTTCCAGTGTTTGAAGCAGAGTTTTTCCATAACAGACCATTAACAAATGTCCCATAGAAACAAATCTCTTACTGGTTGGTCCTTGAAAATCTTATTAAGGGCTCAAAGAGGTCATTTTTGCTTTTTTGTGGGTATAGCTAGTGCAGAAGACACCATTAGCAAATCTCCTATAGAAAGAAATCTATTTCAAATACTGTTTGCTTGCTGCAAATTATTTGTATAGAAGAAAATTTTATTTTTCAACTTTTTGAGGTACAGTTCTTACATAACAGACCGTTAGCCAATCTCTCATAGAAAGAAATGTGTTTGAAATTGTGGTTGTTTGCTGTAAATTATTCTGATTGAAGAAAAATTTATTTTTGCAGTTTTGGGGGTTCAGTAATTGTATAACACATCATCTCCAAATCTCCTATATGTATTCTAAACAGTGGTTGGTTGCTGATAATTAGTTTCAGTGCAGAAAAGTTCATTTTTGCAGCTTTGGGGGTTCAGTAATTGTAAAATGTACCATCTCCAAATCCAATACAAAGAAATGTATTTTAAATAGTGGTTGGTTGCTGGAGAAAGGTACATTTTTGGCAGTTTTGGGGGTAAAATGCTTTACAAAATATACGTGTGTTATTATTATTATATATATATATATATAAATATATATATATATATATATATAATATATATATATATATATATATAATAATATATATATATACATACAGTAATTAATCAGATGGGGAATAAAATATAACTTTTAACAATGCCTATATAAAAAGGTAGCCATAAACTGTCCAAAAAATACAAAGAACATACTAATATAAAAAAGCGTGTCTGACCCTAAATTGCCCTACAACTACTCCACAAACCCTAGCCTAATAATATGGGATATGCGCCCCAATAAGGGTGTTCCCGTCCGGAACCTAATACCTAAGATAATAGCCCTAAGAAAATCCCTAATTCAGCTGATGTGGTGGGGTGGCAGGGTAAGAGCAGTACCAGCTCCATCAGCAGAAGCCTAAGTCTTGAGTCGTTGATGAGCAGCTTCCTTCACCCGCCTAGTGAGGAGGGTACTCACCAGCAGTAGGACCTGGAGAAGATCCTGAACCAGCAGGGTATGGCCTACTTGGACAGCACTCTGCCACCCCACATAGAAGATCCTATGGACTGCTGGGCAGCCAAACTGGATGTGTGGCCGCAACTTGCTGGGTTTGCACTGGAGAAGCTATCCTGCCCAGCCAGTAGTGTGGCATCAGAGTGCGTTATTAAAAGTTATATTTTATTCCCCATCTGATTAATTACTTTTTGATAAGCGGGGTGCAGCGTTGGTTTCTAGTTTCTAGTTTAAACCACCATCTGTTGCGTAGATATATATCCAGGAAATAAAGTTCTCTCGCTTGCTGAATCTTACTCAATGGCAAAAAGTGTAATATTACTAGATTTTAAGTCCACAAAGCACTGAAATATACCAGTGCATGTATTGTGTTCCACACATACAGTGGGAAAAAAATATTTAGTCAGCCACCAATTGTGCAAGTTATCCCACTTAAAAAGAGAAAACAAATAAAAAAAAAAAAAATCACATTGTCTGATTTGGAAATAATTTATTAGCATTTTTAAATTATGGTGGAAAATAAGTATTAGGTCAATAACAAAAGTTCATCTCAATACTTGTTATATATCCTTTGTTGGCAATGACATAGGTCAAACATTTTCTGTAAGTCTTAACAAGGTTGGCAGACACTGTTGCTGGTATGTTGGCTCATTTCTCCATGCAGATCTCCTCTAGAGCAGTGATGTTTTAGGGCTGTCACTGGATAAGAGGATGTCAAGATAACAGGACTTAGTACATTTGGTGGTAGTACAGGTGGAGGCATTTAAAAATAAAGATTTGGAGGGCTACAAAGAGGAGGAGTAAGAGGTGTATGGAGTGCATGTCAAGTTCATACAGGTGTATATTTCAAAATAAATTCAGCCGAAAGACTTGTAAATCTAGCTGGTGGCAGCAGTAGAAAACAATTTGTAGAAGACAGCAGACACAGGAACTACAACATGAGATGATGTAGTTTAAATTTGTATTTCACATTGTCAAGAAGACGCCTTGTCAAAAAAGATGTCAGTGAAAATGGGTAACCCGGGGCAACAAAAGGGGTCAGAGACCACACTTGATTCATTTTTATAAATGTCAAACCACATTGTCAAGCGAGAGACGGATACAATTGTTAGTTATCACCCCGCCAGATGTGCCAAATGTGCATTCCAAGATAATGCTGGCTGCTGGGCAGGATAAATCTTCTATGGCGTGTTGAGCAAGCTCAGCCATTAATCCATTTTGGACACACAGAAGTTGAATGGGTCCAAACTAATCCAAAAACACTGGTGTTAGCCGCAGGTAGTCATGGACCATGGTTTTAAGGTGGTCTCTGTGTGTTTTAATGCTGCCTGACTTGCAGTTATTGGTGGGGTGGAAAAAATTAGAGTGAAAAAATATCACCCATATGCTTCTGCCGCACTGACTGCTGCGACTATTTGCCCTTCTTATGCTGACGTTGTTCCACTGTGACATTAGAATGTGAAGATGCAAAAGATGTCTCGAGTTGGTCAATGAGCACTGTCTCAAATTCCTGCATTCTACTGTCAATTTGTGAGGTGGAAGGAAATTGCTCACTTTTGTTTTGTAACGTGAATCAAGAGGGTGGCCACCCATAATCGCTGTTCATTTTTTTTTTTTTTGGGGGAGATCCAACACAAGAAGATTCTTTTTTATTAGGTTGGAAAAATTATACGCAAGTAAATATGGGTACAGAGAACTGTTAAAATGTTATGACAAATAAAAAAAATTACATCCATGTCAGCCGGTATAGGAACACTGGGCTTTGCCATCCCCACGCAATGTCAGGGAATCCGCTTGTAAGATAGCAGAAGGCATTAGGTCACAAAGAAAGAAAAAAAAAAAAATACGCATTTAACGGTCTTGTCAGGAAAAAAACAGGCTTGTGCCACTCTCCTGTCGCTCAGGTAACACCTCATCGCAATTGCTAGACAATTGAGAACTTCATATAATGGGCATAGCATTGCAAAATACTTAATATAATTTAAAAAGCTCAAAAACACAGAAATGGGGATTCCCCCTTATTTTAAGAAATACTGTGGTTTTTCTGCATGCTGGTGTGAACAGGTACCAAGAAATGTGCAGTCCCGTACCATTTAAGTTTTCCCTTAGCGTGGGGTCTTTTAATTGTTATCAGCATCACTTTTACCTGTCAACTTTTTTTTCCCCGGAGCATATACATAAGGCTAGAAATGCCTGCTTTTGAGCACAAATTTAGTCCAGCCATTGAGCGCGAACAAGGCCCAAATGGTGGTGTTTTCTCAGAAAATTATGTCCTATTTTTTTGTGTGTTTTTTTTAAATTATTAGTGTAGGGGCTTGCCCAAAACATGAGGACCCTTGACGCCGGTTGCGAGCTTGCATATTTGGGGGCCCCGGTACCAACAAAAACCTCAAATTTTACATTTTTCCAGTATGACACTTTTAACTGCCCAACAGTGCTGGGGAGCTAAGGGTGACTATGTTTTCTGTTGGATACCCAGAAGTGCTGGGCAACTGCCAAATCTGTTTTTATGGGCGTCACTAAAGGCGTAAGCCAGCATGGTGCACCACACGTTTTGCAACCTTATTATTGCTTTATCTATATGCAATTGTAATACCGGCAGCCACCCCCCTCATGCCCTGAGGATGTGTGAGTGGTTGCTTAATGGGTATTTTTGCATTTCTGCAGTCTCTCCATGCCTTATACTGTGGTTTTTCTGCATGCTGGTGTGAACAGGTACTAAACTTAATGTGAGTCTGTATCATTTAAGTGTTCCCTTACTGTGGGATCTTTGAGTTGTAATACAGCAATCAGCTGCACTAGCAGCTTTTTTCCCCCGGAAACATATCAGGCTAGAGATGCCTGATTCTGGGCCCAGTTTAGTTCAGCCATTGAGCTGTGAACAAGGCCCAAAATGGTGGTGTTTTCTAAGTAAGTATGTCCAATTTATTGTGTGTTTTTTTTCTAGAATTAAACTACTAAAAAACTTGAATTTACAAAATATTATTTTATTTTCTTGATGCGTGGATCATGTTGCAGGTAATGTAGCATCCAAGTACTCATGTGTGAGATGCTGCCGGGATATCCCAAGCCTCAGGGTCGAGGGTCAATAATGGGATCTTACTCCTCATGCTCCTCCTCCTATAGTCTGTGCCAACCTCTTACCATTGAAAGGTAATCAGTACCATGCTGTCCACCCCTGCCTCATCATCCCCTTCCACTTCATCATCTTGGTTGTCACCAGAGCCCTGGTTAGCCTCATGCATTCTAATTCGTGAGCTGAACTGCCGTCCTGCACACACCATCATAGCACTTGAGAAATTTCTGCACATTCAGGTTCATGACGTGTGCCAGGCAAAGGATGTGCATAATTCTACAGTTCTTTAGAGCAATAAGAAAATTGTTCCTGTTGTCACACACCAACCTTGCCTGGTGCCAGGTTCTTAGCACCCAGCCACTGGTTGGTCTGGGTACACAGAGCTGTCCACAGCTCTTGACCTGTGTGTTGGCAGTCTCCAAGACAGATTAATTTAAGAACAGCCTGGTTTCTCTTGGCACATGATGCTACCTGTCGAGGTTGGGGATCTAGACTCTGCACCATTCAGCAGTGTTGAAGAGTGTCGTCCGATACCCATCACCAGAGGCACTGTCATCCGCCAAACTCACCCAGTGAGCAGTACGTGAGATGTAACGCCCTTGACCGTGCTTACTAGTCCATGTGTCTGTAGTGAGATGAACTTTGGTGGACACAGATGCAGCCAGTGCGCTGGAGATCTTTTCTGCAACATGGCGGGCCAGGGCAGGGACTGCTTTCCTGGTGAAGAAATGCCTGCTCAGCATCTGATATTGGGGGCATGCCAGGGCCATGACGTGGTGTAACCCGTCTGTGTCCACTAGGTGGAAAGGCAACATTTCCAAGGCTAACAGCCACACAATGCTGGCATTCAGGATTTTAGCTTTAGGATGGCTGGGGTAAAAGCGTTTCTTATGCTCCTACCCTTGGTACACAGAAGGCTGACCGCTGTATGGCATCTAATCTAGTTGAACCAGAACCTCCATGTCCCTCTTTGGCATGTTCTTGCTGCCACCAATGGTACTGGCGCATAATGTAGTTGAACCAGAACCTGGCTGTTCCCCATTGCCATGTTTTTGCTGCCACCAACGTTATTGCTGCCTAATACAGTGGAAACAAAACCTGGCTGTTCCCCATTGCCATGTTCTCGCTGTCACCAATTGTACTGCCGGCTAATGTAGTGGAACCAGAACCTTACTGTTCCCCACTGCAGAGCAGCCTGCTGAGGCATAACTTGAAGTTCTTGGGCACTGGTGCAAAAAGTGATAGGGAGCTCCTGCCAGTTACCATGTGCCATTGCCAATAC
This sequence comes from Phyllomedusa bahiana, assembly GCA_025379985.1. Taxonomy (NCBI): domain Eukaryota; kingdom Metazoa; phylum Chordata; class Amphibia; order Anura; family Hylidae; genus Phyllomedusa; species Phyllomedusa bahiana. The sequence goes on along the minus strand of JAODAL010021527.1, from coordinate 244 downwards.
TGGTGTCTTCTAATGTGTCACAGGGGCCCCGTAGCAGCTACTACCGCTGCACCTCCTATAGCTACGCTGTCCTCATCTTTTCAGTTAACCATTGAAAGGAGTGAATTATTTTAGCCTCTTAATCTTTTTCTGTGACTCTTAGAGCCAAATTCTCTTCACCAAGTTGTTCCATGTATCCATTTTACTCTTATGGATGGTAATTGCGACTTCTCCTTACCTGTATAAAAATTTTCCTAAACACATC
>JAODAL010021526.1:0-66888 GCA_025379985.1 Phyllomedusa bahiana | reverse complement strand
TAAACCGAGCCAATTTTAAAAAAAACCTAAAAAACCCCTCCCTTACCACCCATTACAACCCCGGAAAGGGAAAAAATATTGTCACCAAAAATATTGTGAAACCACTCTTTCCTCTTCAAGGAATATTCTAATAAATCACCTACCCAGTGGGGGGAATTCCTCCCTTGTTACCTTTCTTAGACAACTTTTACTTTTCCCTGTCGTGTATCATCCTACCTCTAGTCTGCCCAAGGATCCAGCCAACTTTTCCCTGGGGTAGTAATCAAAGTGCGAAAGTGATCCATCAGCGCTCCTACTCTTCATCTGAAAAAGTTTTAACTATAAAACTTTTCCCACTTTTTAAAGAACCTCTCAGATAAAGAGCTCTTATTTGTTTCCGCCTCAATCCTATCTATGGTTAGCAATCTCTTTATCAAAGGATAGCTTCATCCTTTGTCGTGACCCCTCCTCCAACCAATGTCTTAGATACACTTTTTAAAGCGACCATAATAATGTGTGTACCCCCTTGTGATTTAATAGGCAGGAGTCTCTCCCGTCCTATTGTCCCTTACAAGGATATAATGGAAGAACGTGCTTATAGGATCACTCCGCACCTCCACATTCCACCGCTCTCTAATCAGCAAAAGAATTTCATCCCAATATTTCTTTAGCTTCGGGCAGTACGTCTTCCATCTATCAAAAAACAAAACAAAATGATAGACATCGTAGGTTTGTAAAAACTGATACCAGATACATCCAGCAATAGCTGTCAATGCAAACGTTAACGCATGCGTATGAGTGCATGTCAAACTAGTGATATAATATGTTAAGCTATCCTAAGGCTAGGTTCACGTTAATCCACTAGTCTGACGTACATGTTGGTTAAAGCTACCCAATCAAATTTCAGGAGAAAATGGTTAGCCACCAACCAAGAAGCTAGTTTTTTTTTTTTTTTTTTTTTTTTTTTTATTCATGAGGTGAACCTAGCCTACCCACATTTCTGACTGCATATCGGTCATACATGTAGCAGCCTAAGGCTATGTTCACATGGCTTAAAACTGGACGTATTTCAGTCCGTAATTACGCGCCGGAGTGCGCAAATTAAAAGGGCTGGGAAAACGTCCCAGTCATTACGGTAATCCACAAATTCTCATAGAGAACTATGGATTACGTCCTCCTCTCCTGCTCGGCCCAATATGCGAGGGGGAGATAATTGACATGTGAATTACCAGCGGCGTATACGCGCCACTAGTCATGATAGTCTATGTGCCGGCCCCCCGCATCCGCTCCCGCCCCCACGGCGTAATTGCGGGGCGTAATTACATCTTGCAATTAAGCTGTGTGAACCTAGCCTAAGATCCTTTATGGGCTTGTAGAAACCTATGTAGCCATTACCTAAAGCTGTAACCTGATGAAAGCTTTAAGGTGGCATACAGATGTTGTATTAATGTTTTATCGTTAGGATTTTTATTTTGTGCTCCTTTCCTTCTCCCTCGTTGTTACTCTGCTCTATGGAGAACTTAGTCACTTCTACAGGCAATGACTGATCATGCTGTGTATCTGAAATATAGACCTGAAAATACAGCCGAGTAGATATAGCTACATCAGAGGTCACGGCGCCACCTACCACAATGATTTTCAATTAACTAAGAAGTATAAGTGGCCACATGGATTTGCCGGTGAACAGCTGCAAAACTGCATGGTCATTATCGATCAGTGTTCATCATTGTATTACTGCTTGTTAGGGTGCTTTCACACAGTTCGTTTTTGATGCGTTTTTTAATGCTTTTTTGTGCAGAAAGGCATGGCAATTAATGCTGTACATTGCTGTACAAAAATCGTGGTAAAAATTGTGATTTTTACCATGATTTTTGTGCAGCAATGTACAGCATTAAAGGAGTTGTCTCATTACAAGCTTTCAGCCTTCTTCAAAGGCAAAGGAGCAAAGGATTTTTGAATTCAGGGGCGTGCTTCTTGTCTGCCTCTCCTCCCTCTTCCCCCCTCCCCTCAGCACACAGACAGCTCTCCTCTGTAACTTCTATACAGCAGGTGGGGAGGGGGGGCGAGGGGGTTTGCTGCCAGGGTTAACCCTGTGTGTGGCTGCCTAGGTCTGCTGCAGGTTCTTGCTGTTAGATCAGCTGCATTGTCAGCTCCATGGAGACAGCAGAGATAGGGCTGATAAGCTGTGATTGCTAATAGCAGAGCAGGGGGATGTAAGTGTTCCTATACCCCCTGCTTAGCATACAAATCTCCACATCTCCATCAACAACAAACCATGTCAGAACAGACACAGGGCAGCTGTGAAGTATTACTATAATCACAATGTGTCACTAATACAGCAGAGCATGAAGCGTTTACATATGCCCCCTGATCTGTTCTATTAGTATAGTCACAGCTCCACAGACACATCATGATTATAGTAACACACAGGGTCACTGCTGTAACATCTATTGATCAGCTTCACCTCTGCTCTCCTCAATCTGTGTAGAGAACAGGAGGAAGCAGGCACACACAGGGTTCATCCAGGCAGCACAGACACAGAAGCCAGAGCCCTCCCCCTCCCTCCACTACAGAAGCATTCTGTGCAGGAGGGGCTCTCTGCTCCAACCTGTATTCTGAAGGTGATGAGTCAACAGACCTGACAGCCAGTGAGATAAAGATCCACAGGTCAGCTGCTATAGAGATATGAGAAGCTGATGTACTACTACTAACGGGGATAGCTCAAAATCAGTAGGACATTTTTACAAATATATATATGAACATATATTGCAAAGCTGCTTGTTTTTTTTTAAAGATCTTTTAATTAAAACCCAATCATTGTAGCGAGACAACTTTAATTGCCGTGCCTTCCTGCACAAAAATGCACTGTGTGAAAGCACCCTTAGGGTATGTTCACACAGCTTATTTAGCTGCATATTGCGCTTAATATGCAGCGAAACGGGCGCTGTAATTACTATGGATTATGCGCCCCCCCCCAAGCATACAATCCAATCGTATTGTACGCGCGGGGGGAGAATTATTATGTCAATTGTTAGCGGCGACTACGCGCCGCTCACAATGCGTGTCTATGCCCCCCCCCCCGCTTTTGGAATTATGCACTGATCGGCGCATGGTTCCAAAACACACGGTATATTGCGGCGTTGCAATAAGCCGTGTGAACATACCCTTAGGCTGCTTTCACATGCAGTGGTTTTGGTGCAGTTTTAACTACACTGCAATTAAACTGCCTTTATTACCAGCAGCTCCTTTCAGTTATCAAAATTGTTTGGAAAGATGTTTCTAGTGATCAATTATTGTGTTTGAAGTCTGGTGGATTGTTAACACAGTAATCCCATTTTTCAAACCGTTTAGATAACTGAAAGGTGCTTTCACACAGTGTTTTGGTGCTTTCACACAGTGTTTTGGGGGTTTTTTTGGTGCGTTTTTGATGCATTATTCGGATGCGTCTTTTGTGCAGAAAGGCACAGTAACTAATGCTGTACGTTTCTGCACCAAAAAAACGCATCTAAAATGCACCTAAAAAAAAGCACTGTGTGAAAGCACCCTAAAAAAAGGCAGCTTAATTGCGGTGCGGTTTTGCGGGTGTTCACTTGCAAATCCCTGCAGCTGCTTATTACAATAATTGAAAAGGGGAAGTCGCAGCACTTGTCAGCTGCTTTATTACTGCATCATGACCGCATCCTGCTTATTCCTAGCCTTGACTAAAAAGTGAAAAAGCAGCACAGAAATGAACTGGCCCAATGTAGTGAGGCCTATGCCCCATATAAAGGTTGAATTTTACACAGTGTTTGGCTGGCATATAGCAGTGCGTACTTCTAAAGAGCTCTGCTGTGGCTCTCATTCAATTTCATTTACGCGGCGGGAAGGAGCGACATGTCACTTCTTTCTCCCGATGCATAGTATGCAGGGGTTTCATGGCATTCAGTGAGTGCTATGATATTGTAATTGCAGGCCATATTTGGAGCGTATTGCAGCGCAATTACGCCCCGAAGTACGGCCCGCAATTATGCCGTGTGAACATACCTTAGGGCAACATATTTTTCTATTGGGGCAATCGGATGGGACTTCAAAGCCTTCCCTTGAGTTTTTACCACAGTCATTGGGGCTACTCTGTGTCTAAGGGTATGTTCACATGGCGTTTTTAGATACGTTTTCAATCTGAAAAACATATTCAACGCGCTGCGTAAAACAGTTCCAACACGCACCCAAAGTGTGGTGCGTGTTTGGATGTGTTTGTGCTGCAGACGACAGGCACTCTATAGCTTATAATAGGGCTCCTGCTGTGTCTTTCGGATCAAGAATTGACATGTCAACTCTTTGAACAGATCTGAAAGAAGTATGTAAAACACGCATTGGCAATCACTTGTCTGAACACCGATGAGTGTTTTACATTGAAACTAATGTTAATCGCACTGCACATTGTTAGATGCGTGTTTGGGTCCGAAACACGGATCCAGATACACATCTAAGAAACGCTGTGTAAACATACCCTTAGGCTATGTTCACACGGCTTAACTGCGGGACGTAATTATGCCCCGCAATTACGCCGTGTGGAGGGGGGAGTGAGCGGGGGAGTGAGCTGGGGGGCCGGCCCATAGACTTTCATTACCAGCGGTAATTCACGTCAAATTATCTCCCTCTGCAGCGTATTCGCCGAGCAGGGAGAGGAGACATAATCCATAGTTCTCTATGAGAACTGTGGATTACCGTAATGACTGGGACGTTTTCAGCCCGTAATTTGCGCTCTTCGGCGCGTAATTACGGGCTGAAAAACGGAACATTTTAAGCCGTGTGAACATGGCCGTAGCCTCCCGCTAGCCTCATTAGGGGAGTTGTCTCACTACAACGATTAGGTAGGGAACATTAAATGAATATTTTTTCTAATTACATTAGTCTTTTGATATTACCCTGTTCAGAAGATAAGAGATTTTACTTGCTCTGAGTGCACACAGATTTCTACGCTTACCGTTATGCTCTCCACATATCGGTTCTGTATTCCCAGCTCCTCTAATTGCACTGACCAGACCGCAGGCGATGTATTCTATAGTGCAGAATGCCACAGAGCTCAAAGGAAACAAAAGTAATTCATGTCCTTGGGTTGTCAGGGTATGTTCACACGGCTTATTTCAGGACGTATTTTTTGGTGTCATTGAGTTGCAACGTGCCCTGAAATACGTCCTGTTATTACGGTAATCATAGCTCTCATAGAGATCTATGATTATCTGCCATCTTCCCCGCCGTGTTTTGAACGCCGGCGGAAAGAAATGACATGCCACTTCTTTCCAGCATGTACGCTGCAGCGATAATGAAAGGGAATGGGGCCGGCCTTTAGAGGAACGCGCTGAGCAGCGTGTTCTCCATTAACACAAAGCGTCTTGCGGTGTGCACATGTACACGAAGCAAAATGCTGTGTGAACATACCCTTAGGCCGTGTTCACACGGCTTATTCCCGACGGATTTGTGCGTCGTATTGAGCGCACAAATCCGCCGTGAATGAGGGGCGGGATGGGGGCGGGGCCGGAGCGCGGCGGGGGCGCCGCTCCCGGCCCCATAGACAATGCATTGTTTACGGCGCGTCCGCGCCGTAAATAATGTGCATGTCACTTTCTCCCCCCGCGGCGGATTTGCCGAGCGGGGAGGAGCGACGGAATCCACTGTTCTCTGAGAGCAGTGGATTACCGTAATGACTCCGACGGATTGGCGCCGTATTGAAGCGCAAATCCGGCGCGGAATACGGCGCCAATCCGTCGGCAAATAAGCCGTGTGAACGGGACCTTAGAGACACACTCCTTGCTCAAGCTGCTATCTTTCCAGGTAACATCACTAACTGCTTTATGTCCAATCAGGAAGGGAGAGCAGGGCAGTAACCATGGAAACCTGTGTGCATTCAGAGCAGTTAAAATCTCTTTTATCTTCTGAATAGGGTAATATCAAAAGGCCAATGTATTTGGAAAAATTTGTGATTTACCGGTCACTACATGTTGAAAGCTAATCTTCGCAGTGAGACAAGCCCTGCAAGAAATGGAGAGACTCTTCTTTTAAATCCGCATTAACAAACAGTCCTTGGTTTGAACAGATTTTAATTTTGGAATCTGCTGGCCATTTTTACTCTATGGACACATGGTAAGTGTAGTAGAGGATATTGCTGGTTTAGTTTCATCGTGGCTCCTACTTCAAACTTCTGCTTATGGCTTGCCCATCGTGTGGATCTGTAATGGGCTGCAATAGGCCTTTATGGTACCTATAACTTTACAAGAAGGGGTTCCTCGCAGTTCCTGGGAAAAATACAAACCTCCTGCCATAGATGGTCACACATGTATGTAAACTCACTGACACCTGCGTGTGAAGGAGACGGCGGCGGCTGCTAGTGGCCATATTTCTGTTCATTTTAAGGGGTGTTTTTCTTTATACATATTTTTTTTTTCCAACTTGGTCTTTATACATATTTTTCTAAAGATATTTGTAAACCAAAGCTAGGCATGAAACATACATAGAGAAAAAGTATAATGGAAAGGCTCGTACTTCTGTGTTTTGGACACGGTCCTGGTTTTGGCTTATAAATACCGATACAAAATATGCATGAAAAAGCCCGACGTGAGCCCAGTATCGGGGCCTGTTTTGGACGCTGTTTGGGAAATGGATTCCATGATGAAATTGCATCCAAAACAGACTGCAACTAAACTCACTTTTCAACAGTGCACACAATGCTGTTTTTGCTGTAAGCTGTGGAGGGGGGGGGAAAGGAAAAAAAAAAGGTGTTGTAAAAGAACCTACATGCCAATTCATTATTTTTACATGATTTTGACATGGCTTGGTCCCCAAATCAACCTCAAGACCGCTTCCAAAAACCACATCCAAATCCGTGCTGAAAACTGCGCTCAAAACAGCATCTGAAAAACGGCCTCTGCCAATGGTTTCAAAGCCAGGTCTGAAACTGCACATCCCTCACCCAAAACTGCTTTGACTGGTGCTGTTTTTGGACGTGTTTTCCACACTAAAATATTCAGTTTAGAAGAACAGCCGTGTGAACTTATTCTAAGGGTATGTTCAAACGGCGTATTGTGGTGCATAATTGCGCTGCAATAAGTATACCCTGCAAATGTAGTAATTCATAGTTCTCAGTGAGAGCTGTGAATACTTCACATTTTATCTGGCGCACAATACACATGGGGAAAGTGAATGTCAGTGGGAGCACTTCAGAAGTATGTGTTGGCCAGCGTCTACTTCTTAAGCCACAGGCATATTGCAGGTGTGTAGCAGCACACTATGTGCCGCTATATGTCTGCAATATGCTGTGTGAACATACCCTAAGGGTATGTTCAGGTGCCAGCTTAAAAAAAAAAAAAACAAAACCGTGGAATTGGTCGCAGCTATCTTGTGTAATATCCTTGAATTACTGCTGCTGATTTTGTCTTGGGCGATGTTCACACGGCTTAAAATGGGAAGTATCTCACACCGTACTGTGCTAAATATGGGACGAGATACGTACTAGTCATTACGGTAATCCACAGTTCTCATAGAGAACTATGGATTACATCTCTCCCCGCTCGGACAATACGGCGAGCAGGGAGGTAAGCAACATGTCAATTATTCACAGCGTATACATCCCCCCCCCTCCCCCCGGGCGTGCACGCTGGGGGGGAATGGCGCCAGCCCCATAGACATGCATTACTCGCGGAGCGTATTCCACACAAATAATTGACATGTCACTTATCCCCCCTGCGGGTACAATGTGATCGTATTGTATGAGCAGGGAGAGGAGGCGTAATCCATAGTTCTCTATGAAAGCTATGGATTACGCCGTAATTATGGGGCGCATTTCCCCACGTATTAAATGCAGTACGCTGCAAAATGTGCCCCAAAATAAGCCGTGTGAACATACCCTTATGACGTTAGTTTTTGCTGCTGACTTGGATGTTGATTGGGTTCAGTTCATATCATGTTAATCTACTCGTTAGACGTACACCGGTTTGTTTTTTTAATTATAAAATCGTTTGCGTTAACGGCTATGGCTTGCTGTGTCGTCAAAGTTTGTCTTTGGTTGCACTTTCACGACCTTACATTGGCTGTTCATCTTATTTTTTTTCTTTATTACAGATGGAAGATGCACTTTTTCTAAAACATGTCTTTTTTTTTAAATGTATGCTAATGATAAACGTATACTGGTGTAAGTGCCTACATCTGTGTCCCAAAAATATAAATCTTCTTAATGAAATTACCGGGAACAACAGTTGACCGCCAATAGGGAAACTAGCTTAAAAAAAAAGTCAAATGTATGCTGAAAACCATGCATGGTTGGACCACATTAATATATCTTCACACCAGGGCGGTGGAGTCGGTGCCTATTTTGCAGGAGTCTGAGTCGTCATAAAGTGGACCGACTCCGACTCCCAAAATATATAATAAGTTGGTCCAGTTCATTTGATGCAAAGAGCAAGAAGAATTGGGTCCGGCCAGTGCTACTGCTCCCATATCTTCAGCCTTATCAGGTGAGGAGTATAATTGATGACATGGAGCAGGCAAAGCGCTGCCCCAGGGGAAAAGATTCTGCTCCCATGGCAAACAGATTTCAGCAAAATTTTTCACCTGCTTTCAAAGAAGTAGAAGAGTTCAACCATTCATCAAAACTGACTGTGGCTGAGGCAATTCCTTTATACCCTGACATTTAGGGATGTTGCCCCTGTGGTCACCGCCTTGCCCCCAATCCAAGTTAGTGTAGAGAGGCTGTTCTCAGGCCTGGAAATAATGAGATGTGAGGTCATGTATGTAGGATCTGATGGACGCAATACTACTTCTCAGAACAAATTCATAGACTCCACAAATGTTCCCGCACTGTTTTGCATATTTACAATTTTTTTGTGTTCTATCCAATAAATATCCAATAAATATATTTTGCACTGACAAGCAAAATGGTAACAATGTTTTGAACTTGTGACTTTCAGGCTCCATATCTCTCCATCCACTACAGCTTTGTACATGAGGCTACTGTAATTTTATATACAGTCATCTTACCGATCTTATACATAAATGTGATCTGCAAGTATTTAGCATCTGCTTAGTTCTGCAGATTCTTTCCTGTAGCTGCATTGTTACTGTTTTGCGCCTAAAAATCAATGTGTTAAATTTTATTATTTTGTTAGTATTTGGGAAATCCACCTTTTGGTTTTCTATACTGCCTGAATCCTTCTGGGCTCTGGATCAGATTCAAGCATATTTTAACCAAAATCCGATCCCAGGTCTCTTCTACACATTCCCTGGTTTGAGTCCACAGCCCTGGTTCACACGACTGATTTTTACACTGTTTTTGGAGCGTTTTCACTCCAACACGCCCCCAATTCATTTTAATTGAATCCCATGGTAAATAGCTCTGTGGTTCATACATATGTTCATACACAAATCGGCCTTGTGGAGAGACCCTCAGTCTATACATTATAATGTTCACAGTTTTCAGTGTGGTCAAGCGTGATGTGAACTGATCCTTAGCCCCACTTCTATGGGAATATTCAGCATCATGGCTGCCATTCCAAGCAGAATCTGCATTACAGAATTGACTTTTTTTTCCCCTTAAAATCAAGAATACAGTCTAAATTCACATTAATTTTTTTGGTAGGGAAATTAAAAAAACAAAAAAAAGTCTGCCCTGTTGAAACGAATGGGAGCGCACACAGGTTTTGATGTGGAATCTGTGTCAAAATGCAGTTTCAAATATGTCGTGTGAACAAGGCTTGAGGATGTAGCTATGCCTGCTGCCAGCCTCCAATGTAATGTTTGTATAGGAAACCAAAGTGGCCAAAGCATCCATGTATGTCTATTTCTTCCCGTTTCTTCTCATATATTCTGCACACATAGACTTCCAATTCAGTATAATACGCAGCTCTTACAAGGAATAATAATAATAAAAAAAGTTGAACGCTAATACGATCTCGTTCCACCCCCACCAAATTAATGTCCGCCCTCCGCTCTGGCGACATTTTTCATAACAGACGTTCATTGGTCGATCGCTTTAGGACTTCCGCCCGCTCTGATAATCTCATTGGTTTGCTGTAGGCGGGATACTGACGTCACTAGGTTTGGTCTCCGGGAGAACGACACGGTCCTAGTCACTCTTCGGCAGCCAATCAGAACGTTGGTGGAGTGGAACGTCGAGCAATCAGAGAGCTTGGCGCCAGATTCTGAGCGCGAGCTGCAACCAGGTGCTGCCGTTTCGCGCGCTGAGCTCAGTCTGCAGCTGGCACCCGGTGCAGTCACGTCTTCAGGTCATTCCAGAGCTGCTTTGTGGCACCTTCATTAGAGTAAGTATTTAGTTATATATTTAAATGCTGTAGTAATAAACTTATACAGGTTTCTTTATGTTATAAGTTTAAAAGAACCTCACTTCTGGTAGGAAATCCAGCCAGAGTGTTCAGAAAGTGAATGCATACCAACCCCTTCCCTCTCTTTGTATTGCAGTGTTCAGATACTTTAGTATAGTCCTATTTTAACACCATGTTTGGTTCTTTTGGGACATCTGCATTGCATTGTGTTGCTATTAATCTCCTATGTGACCCTATCGTCCTAATGTATTACACATTATACCGCTATATTGTGCACTTTAGTGCTTGTTCAGTTATTTATGATGTACAGATAGTAACATATAGCTATATACAGTGTATAAATGTATATAATGACCAGTGCTCTCATGCAATTTATTCTTTGTGCAGTAGTTGATGCTAATGTAACTATTTTATTACTTATAGTTTATTTCATGCAGTTTTAAGCTTCTATTAGTTGCTATAGTAGTGTTTTTACATTGAGCTCCATATGCTTAGCATGGTCCTGCTAGGCACTTTTACACCTTCTGCCCTTCCCCCATCTTCCTGATAGGGATCAGCTGAGCCAATGCAAACAGCCCTTTCTGCCCTATCAGCAGGACACTGGGGTTTGTACCTACATAATAATAGGTTTCTAATAATGTGATCACACTGACTAATAATTATGGTCCTTAGGCCTTGTGGCTGTTGTATGGATCCCTGATATGGTGCCTATTTCTGTCTAGTGATTATAATGTATATCTGAATGTATTTGATACTGTTAATGTATATTTGTACAGGCTATAAGTGTGCGGTGGAGCACATGGTACCATATGGCGGCACTCAGTCTGTAATGAGATGAACAGGGGATCTGTAAAGGGGCTGAATGTAGGAGACTGCCATAGACTTTGATGGCATATCGATAGGATATACCATCAAAGACTGATAGGTGCAGGGATGGGCCCCTGAAAGTTTCACTTGAGAATGGAGAGCCGGTCGTAGAACAGAATGGAGGGGAAGCTGTGCTCCCCTATACTGGGAACTCCCATAGAACAGAATGGAGGGGAAGCTGTGCTCCCCTATACTGGGAACTCCCATAGAACAGAATGGAGGGGAAGCTGTGCTCCCCTATACTGGGAACTCCCATAGAACAGAATGGAGGGGAAGCTGTGCTCCCCTATACTGGGAACTCCCATAGAACAGAATGGAGGGGAAGCTGTGCTCCCCTATACTGGGAACTCACGTAGAACAGAATGGAGGGGACGCTGTCCTCCTCTATTCTGGGAACTCCCGTAGAACAGAATGGAGGGGACGCTGTGCTCCCTTGTACTGGGAACTCCCTTAGAACAGAATGGAGGGGACGCTGTGCTCCCTTGTACTGGGAACTCCCGTAGAACAGAATGGAGGGGACGCTGTGCTCCCTTGTACTGGGAACTCCCGTAGAACAGAATGGAGGGGACGCTCTGCTCCCTTGTACTGGCGACTCCCTTAGAACAGAATGTAGGGGACGCTCTGCTCCCTTGTACTGGCGACTCCCTTAGAACAGAATGGAGGGGACGCTGTGCTCCTCTGTACTGGGAACTCCCATAGAACAGAATGGAGGGGACGCTGTGCTCCTCTGTACTGGCAACTCCCGTAGAACAGAATGGAGGGGACGCTGTGCTCCCTTGTACTGGCAACTCCCATAGAACAGAATGGAGGGGACGCTCTGCTCCCTTGTACTGGCGACTCACGTAGAACAGAATGGAGGGGACGCTGTGCTCCCTTGTACTGGCGACTCACGTAGAACAGAATGGAGGGGACGCTGTGCTCCCTTGTACTGGCGACTCCCGTAGAACAGAATGGAGGGGACGCTCTGCTCCCTTGTACTGGCGACTCCCGTAGAACAGAATGGAGGGGACGCTCTGCTCCCCTGTACTGGCGACTCCCGTAGAACAGAATGGAGGGGACGCTCTGCTCCCCTGTACTGGCGACTCCCTGCGTCTGTCGGATCCGTTCTAAGAATTGTCATGTCAATTCTTGGTCTCAGGCGCAGCAGGAGCCCTATTTAATACTATAGGGTGCGATCCTGCTGCAGCCAAACACACAGCTGCGTGTTGGATGCGATCGCCGCTGCATTTTTGGATGCAATTTACGGATCCAAAATCAGATCCAAAAACGCAGTGTGAACGACCTCTAAAAGAAGAATTTGTGCTCCCCTGTGGTCTAGCACGGTCGCTGACCTCCCTTTTCGCCGGTTTTCTTCTGAATGAATCACATGCTTGCGATTGGAGATGTAAGGCAGCGGCAGAGAGGAAGGAGAGGGGCCGGTATACGGTGACGTACAGTGCGGTAGTTCTATTTTATGATGGGATCCTATTCAGCGGCGTCTGTGAGAAGCCTATGTCTGGAAATCTTCCTGATGTATCCCCCTGACACTGCCCGCACAGCACCAAACATAAACCTGCCGATTTATTAGTGGGAGCCGCAGTCACCGTTATGCTCTGCGTATATACAGGGTGATTCACAAAGGGGGGTACGACATTATAGCCTCAGTATTCATGAGACAGCACAGAGCTATGAACATGAAGACACTGGCCAAGCTGTATCTGTAAGGCCTCGTTCACACGGCTTATTTCGCCGCGTATCTGCCGACGGATTGACGATCGTCAATCCGTCGGCAAATCAGTCAGAAACAAGTCACAGCCTATTTTCTATTGATTTCAATAGAAAATACGGCTCGTCGTTCACACGACGCGTAGCTCCGTTCCGGATTGCCGCCGCGGATTGACGACGGCAATCCGGACGGAAAAACAATGTGCATGTCAATTATTTACGGACGGATTCACCACCTACAATGATTGGAGATGGTGAATCCGTCGGGAAATCAGTTACAAATACCTGCCACACTTAGTGACACTTATTTGCAACTGATTTTCATCTGATTTCAGAACGTATTTACGGTCGGCAATCCGTTGTAAATACGTTCTGAAATAAGCCGTGTGAACATCGCCTTAATGTATCTATGGGTGACTTAGTTTTCCTTTCTGAAGTACAGGCCTTTTATTTGCACTGTCCATTTAACCCCCCTAAAGGCCGGGTCTACACAGCGTATGACAAAATACCGTCCAAAATCTGACATTTTTGACATTGCTGGACCGTGGTTTTTTCTCAGATTTGCGCAAAAGCCGCGGTCGGTTTTCGTATTTGCCGTCAGCCTCGTACATTCAATGTATTGGGCCGACGGCGTATCTGGCAGGATATATACAACATGTGGCGCATCTGGCAGGATATATACAACATGTGGCGCATCTGGCAGGATGTATACAACATGTGGCGCATCTGGCAGGATGTATATACAACATGTGGCGCATCTGGCAGGATGTATACAACATGTGGCGCATCTGGCAGGATGTGTACAACATGTGGCGCATCTGGCAGGATGTGTACAACACGTGGCGCATCTGGCAGGATGTGTACAACACGTGGCGCATCTGGCAGGATGTGTACAACACGTGGCGCATCTGGCAGGATGTGTACAACACGTGGCGCATCTGGCAGGATGTATACAACACGTTGCGCATCTGGCAGGATGTGTACAACATGTTGCGTATTCTGCTGGATTTTTAACACAACGGTAAATATCCTGTGCTGTATAGAGTACAGCACTTTTTTTTTCCCATTGTTGTCTATAAAGCACTGGGTACTGTCGGATTTTCAGCGATTTCAAGCAGAAAGAGGGGTTTTACGCAGCGCCGCAGCTGTGCTAGGAACAGAGCTGTTAAATGCCGGGAAGCGGAGGAAACCTCCGAACCCCGTTGCTTAACCCCTTGAGTGCTGTGACCTGATGGAGCATGGGGAACGTCTGTATAGTCAGCCCTGGGGACCTTGAGTAGCCCCAGGGCTGTCTGTATCGGAGGACTGAGGTCAGAGCAGACTGTGTTGCCCTGACTGCTGCCTGGATATGCTAATACATTACGAAGTGTAAAAAACTAAAAGTAAGCTATCCCTCAATGGGATAAAAAAAAGTGTAGAAAAAAAATATGAATTTTTTTTTTTGCATACATTATGCAAAAAAACTCTACACATATTGGGTATCTACACAACCGTAATCCGTAGAATTAATCTGACAGGTTGTTGAGTGTGAAATGTGAATGGGGTTAAAAAAAAAAAATGTAAAAAAATTCTGCAGTACTTTATTTGTAAACGTAAACTATTCCACCCAGAAATACTTCTCCCGCATAAAAAAAAAAAAAAAAAGTCCTCATATAAAGCGTCACTTTCAAAGTAAGTGTTACGACTGCTGAAATGCAGGGAGGCAAAAACTTAGCCACGTCATTAAAGCCAGGGGCTTAAGAGGTTTAATCATCCTATATACAGATATTGCCCCGGTCACCATGCTGTTTCAGTGCCACATGCAGTTTTTAGATTCATGCTTCCTGTCTCTTCCTTGTCAGGCAGCGGGTGATTCTATAGCAGTTATTTAACATATATATTCTGTATTTTAAGCCCTTCTGATTTCACTTACATAAGAGCAGGAGCTCTTTATAGCAGAGAGCTGCAGAGCTCAAAGTAAATAAGTAATTAGAGATAATTTCAACACGGCAATATGTTTGGAAAAAGTCCTCAATTACCTGTCCCTACATGTTGAAAGTTAATCTTTGTAGTGAGAAAACCCCCTTAAGTGATTGCTCGAAGTGCTGCCTTATAGACTACGATGATCCGCTGCCGTTTCATTAAACAATGAGCGACCAATTCGGCTGCACCTCCAGTTGTAGCTGCTGCGACAAAACCGAAAAATGTCAATATGTGCAAAACGTGCGGCAGAATTTTCGTAAAGGAATGAAAGCCCCAAGTGCGGCTGTGATGAGGGAAGGGTTAAGTCTCGCCGCCTGGTTTTCAGCTCGGCACTGATTAGACTTGTTAACCTGCGTGCTGCCCCGGCTGTCTCATTCATTACGCTATAACAGCTCCCTGTTGATGACTTAATAGGGAGCTTCCAGGAATCTTGTTAATAGGAGGACTGGGCTCATTACAGTAGCACGGCCTCAGGATAGTTTTGTGCAATACAGAACATGACAGTTGACGGGGGGGGGGGGGGGTTTGCTTTATCGGCTGCTTTGGCGAATTTTAGATCTACCTGTTAACATCACACTTTTTTTGGGGTTGTCTGCTTAAATGGGCTGCTCTCACCATGCAATAGGATGGCAGCTGTCGACCCAAGGAGCTTAAAGGGCTGTTCCCATCATGCTTTGTCATATTGGTAGTATATGCCGTCAGCCTGGTAAGTGCGGGTCCCACTTCTGAGACCTGCATCTATATCTGGAACGGACCCCAAAAATCTTGGCTCAGGATGGAGAGCCGGTCACACTTGTGCATGACTCTCCATTCTTTTCTATGGGAGTTCTGAGTATAGGGGAGCTATGTGTCAAGACTTTTGGGACCCATTCCCGACATAGGTGCAGGTAACATCTATCAGAATTTGATGGCATATCCTACCAATATACCATTAAAATGCATGGTGAGAACGCCCCTTTAAGCTCCTTTGGCTGACAGCTGCCATCCTAGTGCATGGTGAGAACACCCCTTTAAGCTCCTTTGGCTGATGGCTGCCATCCTAGTGCATGGTGAGAACACCCCTTTAAGCTCCTTTGGCTGATGGCTGCCATCCTAGTGCATGGTGAGAACACCCCTTTAAGCTCCTTTGGGCCACAGCTATTCCTTCTGACTCTCCCTTACCGATGTATGCTCGGTTTAGCTGAGCGTACATGTGTTGTCGGTAGTGAGCCGCTGTCGCACTCCTCTGGAGAACATGGGTTTGGGCGAGTTAAGCTCCAACTACCTGATCCTTCTTTTTTTCTCCTACAAAATAGTGTAGGGGAGTGTTGCCACCTTCCCATACGCATAGCTGACTGGTCAAGATAAGTGCCAAATTTGGCCGACGTTGCTCCTCTGTTCAGCCACTTTCGGGGCCTTGCACTTTTTTACCCTGGTAATCTTATTGCTTGAATAATTGACAATTGTGTGAAACGCCAATAATCCCGTTGTCTCTCTTTAGCAATGCCGAGCACACGATCCAAAACCCAAAGCTCCATTCAGTTCCCGAAGACCAAGACTGCTAAAACACAAGCCAAAGCAGGAGAGCGCGGTCATGCCAAATCGGAGAGGACAGCTGCTGCGACCCTGTCGCCTGCCAAGGAGCTGCCGCTCAGCCCACGGAAGAGGCTGGGTAAGTACCTTTTGATTGAAGATAAATGGTCCTCGACCTGTGGCTCTCTTCAGGTTAAACTACAACTCCCAGCATGTTGGGAGGCTGTTAGGTTTGTACCAGCCGGAGAGCCATAGGTGAGAGCCGCTAGTGCACGGTGTCGCGTTCCAGACAAGTATCTTACTCTCTCTCTCTCCTTTTAGGTGAAGATAATCTTTGTAACATCCCTCAGTCTCTTCGATGCTCGCCTCCCAAACAAAGCCGTAATGAGAGCGGTCCCCTCAGTCCAGCCAAAGGAAGGCGCCTTTTTTTCGATGAAAACCAAGCTGCCGCAGCGCCTCTGTCCCCTGCCAAAAAGCGGGAAGATGCTGCTGTTTTATCTCCTCAGAAGAAAGGCCAAGAAACACCAACCAGCTCATCGCTACGTAGACTGCATGAGAGGAAGAGTGTGGGGACCCGTCTCTTCAAACAGGAAGGTGAGGACACTCGGGGATCTACTTATTGTTAATGGACAGTATGGGATTGTGTCCAAGACTTTGGGACCATTCCACGACATGGTCAGTAAAATCTATCAGAATTGAGGCTTAATCTACTCAAAAAACCATTAAAATGCATGTGAGAACGCCCTAAGTCCTTTGGCTGAACAGCTGACCATCCTAGTGATGGTAGAACACCTTTAAGGCTCCTTTGGCTGATGGCTCCATCTATGCATGGTGAAGATACACCCTTGTAGGCTGCATTGCTGATGTGCTGCAGCAGTGCTGGCAAACCCCCTTTAGCTCCTATTGGGCAACAGATTAATGCCTTTGATACCTGTTCCACATGTATGTCAGTTAATGAGCGTACATGTGTTTCGGTATGAGCGCGTCGAGTCACATGCGAAAACATGGGTTTGGGCGATTAAGCTCCAACTACCTGTCCTCTTTTTTTCACCTCAATAATATGTAGGGGAGTGTTGCGATCTTCCAATTGCATAGCTGACTGGTCAAGATAAGTCGCCAAAGTTGTGGCGATGTGTGCCCTCTGTTCAGCCCTTCTGGGCTTGCACTTTTTTTACCCTGGTATCTTATTGCTGAATTAATTGACAATTGTTGAAACGCCATTATATCCCGTTGTCTCCTTTAGAATGCCGAGCACACATCAAAACCCAAAGCTCCATTCATTCCCGAAGACCATGATGCTAAAACTAAGCCAAAGTAGTCGAGAGCGCGGTCATGCCAAATTAGCTGCTGCACCCTGTCGCCTGCAAGAGCTGCGTCAGCCCACTGGAGAGCTGGTAAGTACCTTTTGATTAAGATAAATGGTCTTGACCTGTGCGCTCTCTTAGGTTTAACTACACTCCCAGCATGTTGGGAGGCTGTTAGGTTTGTACAGCCGGACCTAGCTGAGCAACGCTAGTGCACGTTGTCGCGTTTCCAGAGCAAGATCTGTCTCTCTCCTCTCTTTAATGGGAGATAATCTTTGTACATCCTCAGTCCTTTCGATGCTCACCTCCCAAACAAAGCCGTAATGAGGCGTCCTCGTCCGCCAAAGATGGCGCCTTTTTTCGAGATTAAATTCCAAGCTGGCCGCAGCGCCTCATGTCCCCTGCTCAAAAGGGAAGATGCTGCTGTTTTACTTAGTAAGAAAGGCCCAAGAATCACCACGGCTCGCTACTTAGACTGCATGGGGAATGATGTGGGACCCGTCTCTTCAACAGGAAGGTGAGGACACTCGGGGATCTACTTATTGTTAATGGAACCGTAGGGATTTTCCAAATTGGCAAAAACACAGAAAAAAAATGGGACATTAATACTCAAAAAACAATAATCAAGGCCATACTCACAGCTCAAAGGCTGATGAAACTGAACCCAGTAAAGAGGCAACACTGGCCAGCTATTGGAAAGTGAACAGGTGCACTGATTGCGGCAGTAGCTCACATACAGACAATGCATTGTCTATGGGGCCGGGAGCGGCGCCCCCCCCGCGTCGCCCGTCCCGCCCCTTATTCACAGCGGATTTGTGAGCTCAATACAGCTCACAAATCCGTCGGGAATAAGCCGTGTGAACACGGCCTAAGTGTTCAGTTGGCCTGCAGCGCCACTACAGGAGAAATGAGGCACTACACACTGTCCATGCACATCAATGGGCTGTAATACAGGACAGGTCCTCCAGAGTGAAAGACATCTGGTAAGCCAAGAAATGAGGATCCTAAGGGGACGTTCACACAGCGTTTATTAGATGTTTGGGTTTGTTTTTCGGACCCAAACACATATCTAACACTGCTCATTGTGCTTTACATTGATTTCAGTGTAAAACACATATCCTTGTTCAGACGATGCGTGTTTTACTTGCGTCTTTCGGATGCATTTAACAGATTGCATCAAAGAATTGACATGTCCATTCTTGATCTGTTTTATGCAGCAGACACCTATTTAAAACTATAGGGTGTGTTTCTGCTGCACAGAAAACGTATCCAAGCACACACCACACTTTGTATGCTAAAAACGCTATGTGCACATACCCTAAACAGGAGATCCCCCTTTAATCTATCTATATGTATGTACCAAATCTCAAAAGCATGAGTCTGTTGATCTTCTATAGGGCTAGGTACTACAAACTTCGCATAATTAATTTGGTACCCTCCAGTAAGGCATTGACACTCTCAAATCATCTAAATATCAAAAAAAGCACATGAGAGCAAAACTTGCCTTAACAATATTTTAAATCTTTATTACATACAAATATTAAAATCAAAGAATGGGAACAGAGGATACCCAAAAATTACCGGAATAGACCACCAACTGTAAATAGACCCTTAGGTTCAAGAATGTGTCTCGTATGACTCATTACATGCCATATAGATTTAACCACATCCTGGATAACACAAAATAACAAAGTATTTATATGGGAGAAACATACACCAGATTAAGTGCATATATCCAGCAGAAGGTAACCATAATACGGTATCTCTAGTAATTTAGTTGAGCACATCCCCATAATGATGGGGTCAGTCTGACACCCTGACTCACTTTTTTTGCATGCTGCTTCCTAAAGGGATACTGGGATTCTCTCCACTATAGACATATATATGTCTGTCTAAATTCAATCAGATGTTATAAATTCACTGGTCCTTTTTTAACATTTATTTTATTCAGTTTTTCAATTTATATTTAAAAAAAACAAACAATAACGCACCAAAAATCAATAGTAAAGGTACATGCCTCATCAGGCCAAATAATGGTATGTCGGATGCCGAGGCCTGCGTGCCTATCAGTACTGACATTTTTGCGTTTTGGTCATTTGTTTTAATGTCTAAAGCTAAATAGTTTCAGTGGTGCTTTACCAGTCCCTGCAGAGCACTTCCGATTATCTAACGCTCATGCAAAAGTAAAAATGTTATATTCTGCCGCCTCTGGCAGCTTTTTGAGCATCCTCAAACAGTTACAGAAACCAATTGGGGTTCAAGATTGCTTTGCTGCAAGTTTTAATGACATTTTAATTTTCTTGCTTTATTGTCCCTTTTACAGCATCCTGTTACCAGCAGGTCAAATGTGCCCTCAACACGGCTGTGCCTGAACGTTTGCTGGCACGCGATAGGGAGATGTCAACTATCCTTTCCTTCTTGAAGGCCCATGTATCTTCAGAGAAGCCTGGCAGCCTCTACATCTCCGGTGCTCCAGGAACTGGCAAAACTGCCTGCTTGAACAAGCTACTACAGGAAAACAAGGTTGGCATTCAACATAAAGGGCTTCATTTGTCCACACTGTTCTAATTATATGAGTTCATATTATATGTTTGGCCACGGACATGCCGAGATCGCATTAGTTTCCTTGCTGAAATTTCGTGCAGAATTTCAGCGAGGAAACGATCTGGATTGGCCGGGCAGATTTCTGCCTTAGGCACGCGTCGGTTCTTTGACGGTGTGGAAATTACACGCTGATAAACACGCGTATAAAATCACAGGCATATGAACGACTACGCTGATTTACATGGGGTATAGTGTAAAACAGTGTACACTTGGTTTGGATGCAGATTCTGTGCCCAGAATCTGCAGGTGAACCTACCTTAAAATGATCTTTGTTGCCTATAGTAACCAGCCTTATATTGCTGTGGCAAAATGAAAGCTGAGCAGTGGTTGCTGTGGACACTAAACATTTACTCTTAGGCTAGGTCTACACGACATTGGACAAAAATCTCACTGAAAACCAAATCGTAAAAACCTTCATGAAACTGATGGGTTTTTTTGTCCACTGCCTATCAAAATCTGCTGAAAGTCCGTTTTTTTATGCGCTTTTTTCTTTTATTTTTTTTTTTTGCAGAAATGCAAGGCATTATAATTGCTATGGATTTCTGCAAAAAAAAAAAGGGGCCAACGCGTTAGGATATTATGAGGCTGCGTATTGGGCCGTGTACTGTACGTGCCGCAATACGCTGTGTGTTTTAGAAACAAGCACGGTCTAGCGCGTACTTCCAAAGCACGGGGGCCGGCCCAATTCACTTGTATTATCAGCGGCGCGTAAACTCTGAAGTGGCCTGTCACTTCGCTCCCCTAGAGAGGGGAGACGAGACATAACTCGTAGTTCTCTATGAGAGCTATAAATTACCGTAATTGCGGGGCACATCTCCGCTGTAGTAAAATGCAGTTACGCGGCGAAATGCGTGCCGCAATTGCGCCGTGTGAACATACCTAACATAGACATCAATAGTAAATTTTCTGCCCTGCTCAGTTTTTTGCAACATGTTTCAAAAGACGAGCAGCAAAAAAAGTAGAAAAAAGACGTTCAGTGGACACTACAGAACGTTTTTACTCCAAATCTGGGGGAACTATTTTCAGTCGTTTATTCAGTGATGAAAAATCAGATGTTTTTGTGTGCAGTGGAGACATAGCCTTAGACAGTTTGGATAAATGAGTAACTTTGGAAGATATAAAGCATGGATGAATGGGGAGTATGCTTGTATGTCTACGTTTGTACTCTTTGTAATTTTGATTCTTGATTTGTATTTCAGGAGATTTTGGAGGGCTGCAAGACTGTTTATATCAATTGCATGTCCCTGCGCAGCTCCCAGGCCATCTTCCCTGCTATAGCAGAGGAGATCTCCAGAAATGAGAAGTCGTGTCCAGGGAAAGATGTGGTCAGGCAGCTAGAAAAGCTGGTTACAGCCAAAGGACCTATGATGTACGTATTCTAATTGGTTCTCTCTTCTATGGCTTCCTGCCTGTGTCGTTCCCAAATACTGCCGATTTCATGTGTTAAACTGCACTGGATTTGCTTGCAGCCAGTATTTTATCTTGTGATCTTTGAAAAGTCATGAAATTGGTTTCTGACCAGTTTATTTCCTTTTTGTAGACTTCTGGTGTTGGATGAGATGGATCAGCTAGACAGCAAGGGGCACGAGGTCCTGTACACTGTGTTTGAGTGGCCCTGGCTGGCTAATTCTAGAGTTGTACTTATTGGTAAGTTGAGTGTTTTTTTTTTTTTTTTTTTTTTTTTTTTTTTTTTATATATATAAAGTGTTGGACAGGGTAGGTTCAGCCTGTTTAGACTTTTGCTGGCAATCACAGAAATATTGTGTTCAATCAATGATTTTCTTTTTCTGGACTAGAGTGGTTGTACTTGTTTTGTTTTTTTAAACTGTGTATTTTATGAAAGAAAATATAAATATGCATGATACAATCAACATGTCATTATGCACATTTTAAAGTTAAAGTGGTGGTAGTGGGCCATAGAAAAGCAAAGCAATATGCGGACAAAAGCAATGCACAAAGGGACCGTGTTTGTATACAAGGAACAATCCCAACATTTGAGTGTACATGAGACATGTCAACTAGAAAAAGAGTATACATCAAAGAGAAATTCAAAAAAAGCATACTAAATGAACTTGCATATTCTAATCTTGCGGTCAATTATTCGACAAAGAAAGACACAGGGGGAAAGGGTGTGGATGCATGTAGTTGAGGGAGAAACACTCCATAAGAGAAAAACAATGGTATGGCTATCAAGACAGGTGCAGTTGGGTTACTGGTTGTGAATAATAGCAAGTGTCCCATAATTTCCACGTGTCGCCAAATCTTTCGAGGCTATCCTCCAATAGAGCTGTCAGGTACTCCATTTCTCGGATATCTTTAATCCGGGTTATGAGATGGGCAAGTAATGGAGGGTCGCTCCTTTTCCAGTACCGGGCTATAAGGCATTTGGCTGCTGTTAAGAGGTGTAGTAACATCCTTAGTTGATCACAGGAAAATTTATCGGGGGGGATATTTAAAAGGCAATACTGTGGGGCTAAGGGAAAAGCAAGTCCCAAAACCTTTAATATCAGCCTTCCAGTTTCTGTCCAGAAAGGTTGTATCTGCGGGCAGTCCCAAAAAATGTGCGTTAATGTACCTAGACTCCTATAACATCTCCAACATATCTCTGGTACGGTTCTACGTTTTTAAATGCGATTGCTGGCAAATTTTTAGGTTGGGCCGAACCAGCCCTACCCGAATCAGGTATACAACACCAGTGTTACATCAGCTGCTGGGTATGGTTTGCAAGCAGGCCCCTTATCCACTTTAACACAAGTTTAATAATTTGTATCGTCTTTCCAGGGATTGCAAATGCCTTGGACTTGACTGACCGCATTCTGCCTAGGCTACAGGCCCGGCCAAATTGTAAACCACAGTTGCTGAATTTCTCTCCCTACACAAAAGACCAGATAGTCACCATCCTGCAAGACAGACTTGTACAGGTAAGACACTTTCAAAAGGTGCTGTTGCTTATGTTGGCTTCTTTAACACGGTTTGCATGTTTTGTGCAGAAAGCTGGGTTAAATTCTGTTAACGATGCTTCCCATCCCTGATCGAATTAGTTTCTTGTCATAAACGTGGCAAGGAGTTAGTGGAGGTAAACATTAATCGAAGGTATGCTGCAAGGAGAATAGGGGAAAAAACACTCCCTTGCACCAACCCTTTTTAACCCAGCGGTGCCGCTGCCCGTCCTCTTCGTGGACCTTCCATTGTCTTCTGGTGGCCACCACTTGCACACTGCAGCCGCTGATTGGCTGCAGCTGTCATGTGACATTGACAGTCTTCACCATTCAGTAGTGAAGGCTCTGAATGATGGCAGATGTCACGTGACACACAAGCCAAAAGTCCTGGTGAGAGGACAGACTGAACATGGGGCTCAGTACAGAGGGGAATATGGGGCTTTGCTTTTTTTCTTTGTCAATGCTGCAGCAGCATAATTGAAAAGGTGGAGGTGGACAATCGCTTTAAACCCAATGTTTTAATGTGCTAGACTTTTAGAACGAATTCAAGTTTTATGGTGCTCTGTATAACGCTCAACAGGGCAAGCTTTTTGGCTAACCTCCAGCTCCTGTGAATTCAGTGGAAGAATTGGGTGCAGTTAAAGGGAACCTACCAGTAGAGTTTTTGTTTCCACTACGGGCCTGCTGCAGTAGTACCTGTAAATACCGTTGTAGGTATTTCCCTGATGACATAACATGTTTTACTACAGGAGAGAAATACAGGGCTAAAACTTGGATGCTGTTTACCAATAATCATATCCGGGTTATAATGCAGTGCTAACTAGTCTGTGCTTTCACTGTTGGCCTCTGCGTTGGTTATCAAAACTAGTTGGCTAGCGATGACTTGACACGCTGAGGAGAACGACAAAGTAGCCTCGGCACCAGAAAGAGAACTGGGGAGAGGCCTGTAGTGTGTGTTTTTTGTTTTTTTTTTTTTCCCCTTCCTTCTATTAAGAGCCTGTAACTTAAAGTTCCCTTTGACTAAAGTCCTGTGATTTGCAAACTCCTATCCTCTCCCATGTGCGCTTTAGCTTCCTACAGATCTTTAATGTTTGAAGTCTATATGTACTGCTCTTAATTTATAGGGAAATTAGACTTGTGGCTTATTTATATCACTCTTATTGCTTTTGGAAAAAAGCTACTTTTTTTTTTTTACTCTGTTGCGTCACATTTTTCCTACTAGGTTGTGCAACTGTATACGTGAGATGCCACCACAGTGCAGGGAGGATTCTAAGTCCTGCATAAGAATTCAAATGAGGCATGGACCTTTGGCTGCAACCATGTCCTCACATGACTGCAAAGGACTGTGTGACTTTGGATACTACTGGAAAAACCGTGCACCCATTGGCATCATAGCTGCAGCTGAAGGCTCATCTTTCCTCACCCTTAAAGATCTGCTCAACTGTTGAGCCTAAGGCGATGTCTACACAGCTTAATTAAAATACCGTCCAAAATAGAACAGTATTTTAACTTTGCTGCACCGTGGATTTTGCCATGTGTTTGCACTAAAAACAGCGGTCGGTTTTCAGATTTGCTGTCGTCCCCTTACATTGAATGTATGGGAATCCGGTGACACATCTGACGGGTTTTAAAATCCTCCAGAATCCGCCCAATTGCAAAGCAGACTGGAAAACATCTGTGCTGTGTAGACTATAGAACAGATTTTTTTATTGCACTGGTTACAGTTGGATTTTCGGCGGATTCTAAATACTGAATCCGCTGAAAATACAACCATAAACCAGTGCTGTGCAGACATGGCCTAACTTGATGTACTAGTTATAGTCTGAATTGTGAATATTGACTACTTGTGTGTGTGTGTGTGGTGCGTTTTTTTATTTTATTTATTTTTTAACCACTTTACTCAATCTAATTTGTCAAAAATAGTGACTGGTATGAAATCTCACACCTTCTATATGCAGGCCTCTGGAGACCCAGTGCTGGATAACGCTGCCATTCAGTTTTGTGCCAGAAAAGTGTCTGCAGTCTCTGGGGATGCTCGGAAAGCCTTGGACATCTGCAGGTAATTGATGGCTTTTTTTTTTCTCTTTTCTTTTGATTGGACGTGCACTCGGTGGTTTTGCTATGTTGGCGCAAAATATTTTCTTGCATTAGTTTTAAAATGTTTACATCCATTAAGTGTGTGTTTCCCACTTGCAGACGAGCTGTAGAAATAGTGGAGTCGGATGTGAGGAGCCAGACAGTCCTGAAGCCACGATCTGAATGTAAGTAGATGGTTATCCGCTCTTAATTTCCTTACGGTGTGTGCAGAATAACTGGACGGGCTTTGACAGCTGCTTCTATCCTGCCTCGTTCCTCCTCTTGTTCCTTTGTGACATACTTGTCGTCTGCATGAGCCTAGCTGTAAAATTGCAATCTGGAATAAATGGTGCTCCAGAGACCTTTTATTGCTTTGTCCTCTGTAATAGGACTTGTACATCTTGACGAAAACGCATTTATTCTTTTACTGCATTATAGCCAGGCTTCAGCTTACGCAGTGTCGGCCTCCTTTTTTTTAGGTACTTCACCAGCTAAAGAAGCAGCCACTATACCGGTGCCCAAAAAAGTCAGCCTACCGCATATCTCCCGGGTTATATCTGATGTGTATGGAGACAAAATGTCTGGAGTCAGCGGAGGGGATGAGACCTTTCCTCTGCAGCAGAAACTTGTAGTATGTTCCCTTCTGCTGCTCACACAACAGAGCAAGATCAAGGAGGTAACCATGGGGAAGGTGAGTGCCTAAACAACGCCCGTTTTTTGTTGCACTAGAAAAGTTGTTTTTGTAATATTTTAATCCTGCTTTGACCTTTGCACTTATTTAGGCAACTTTTTTGTTTTTTTTGCAGCTTTATGAGACTTATTGCAAGGTCTGCAGAAAACAACAGATGGCAACGGTTGGCCAGTCAGAATGCCTCTCCCTGTGCCAACTTCTGGAGACAAGAGGAATTTTGGGTCTTAAAAGAGCTAAGGAAGCCCGCCTTACAAAGGTGAGTGAATGTTGCAGTTGGCTATCTTAGGCCGCGCTTACACGGCACAGGACAAATGCCAGTCGGGAAATCCCAACAGGTATTTGCTTTGTTCCTGGCACGCATTGGGACGTTTTTTCGCCGTGGTTTGCGGATTCAAGCCCTCCCCCTTTGCACCTACATGTACATGTTCCGGACAAAAACCGGGTGGAAAAATGACCGCCGGTGGTGTAAAAAAAATGTCCGGCAGAAAATCCGTACAGTGGGGACTGCTGCATGGATTTTCCATTAAAGTCAGTGTTAAAGTTTGACAGTCGGTTTACAGACGGCTTTCAAAACCGAAAACAGTCTGTAAATCCGGCTGAAAAACCGGACCGTGGGGACAAGCCCGTAATCTGTTTTTACTGTAAACACAACTTTATTTTTTTTTTTCTCCTCCTTGACATATAGCTTAAATCTTAAATTTATTTTTTAGGTGTCCTTAAAGATTGAGGAGCGTGACATAGAACATGCGTTCAAGGACAAGGCTTTAATTGGAAGCGTTTTACATTCTGGGATTTAAACCCAATTTTGTTTCAGTATTTGAATGTGTTCTGTAAGTTTTGTGAATAGATATTTGACATTTTTAATCTATTTATTGAGCTTTCAAAAGTATTAGGAAGTATATTTACATGAACAAGAAGGCATTTTAAGGACTTTGACGACTAACGGTCTCTAAACTGGTCAAAGTAAAATACTGTATTGGCTGCTAAGGCCCCATTTATGTCCTGTTTGTGGCGGAGTCACTGGTATTCTTGGGGGTAGTGTGAAAAGAATTCCAGCATATACTGTAGCAGAGGCATAGGAGACAATAGAGCAAACATGGTCTCTTTTGGACTGTTCTATTCTACAACTATGCACCAGACACAAGTTTGGTAGACTATTTTGTGTCCTACAAAAAAGTATTTGCAGTTGGGAAATAGAGCAAACCTAGTTAAAGTGACTATATCTGCTCTATAGATCCTTATGGCTCCACCATGGTATATGTTGATACTCCCCCTCTTTCCACAGTACCTTGTTGGATACCTGTAATGGAGCCACAAGCCTGATGTAAATGGGACTAGAATGATATTGTTTTATTGTAACTGCATACTGGCAATGTTAGTTGTTTGCAACAATGACACTTTAGTCTACATTTGCATATCAAGTATCACTTATTTGATGAAATGAGCCTGCAATCTGCAGTAAAATTTGCATGTGTTGCATGCTCAGCCCTGTTAAAGCAGGAGACCTGTAATAGCGTGCACAGCCTGGGAGCAAGGGTGGTGGTGTTCCTGGAGAAAATTTCTTTCCTAGGCCCTTTTATTAATGTATAACATAAACTGTATCTAAACTTGTACATATTTGTTTTAATTGCTACCGAAAAACTGTTGTATTTTTGCTGCGTGTTGTGGCAAATGTTATTGTATGTCTTGGTATCTTTTGAGGTACGTCTTGGTTTCACAGGTGCAGATTCTGCAGACCTCCATATTTTTTTTTTTTTTTTAAATAAACTTTTAAATCTGTCTTAATTATTTCTGCTCTTTATCTATGCAAACATCTTACAACAAAATATTCCAGATCTGCTGTTTTTAACTACTGCAATGGTGCAGGTGTCCAAATGTAACACTGTTTATCTGAGACAAATGGAGATAGCGGAGCACTGTATTCATCTATCTTCATTTGTCCCCTAGATTTTTTAATAGAGAAGCAGCGTGCATGTTCCGCCACTGCTTCGTTCTAAGGGCTTGTTGACTGTTTTTGGATCCGAATATCGCATCCAAAAATGCAGCATCTATCGGATCCAAAACGTATCCAACATGTTGGTGCGTGTTTTGGCTGCAGCTAAATTGCGCCCTATAGTTTAAATAGGGCGCCTGCTGTATCTTTCGGATCAAGAATTGACATGTCTATTCTTCGAATGGACCCGAACGACGCAAGTAAACACATCAGCGATCACTCATCTGAGCACCGATGCGTGTTTTACATTGCAAGCAATGTAAATCACACTGCTCATTGGGTCTGTCTAGACGGATCTAATAAGTTTGTTCACAAGGACTGAACATGCTGTGTGAACATACCCTAAGACTTCCTTGCTGTGTGAGCACAGTGAGGAGTTAGGGCGACTCTGGGGGTACCTGATTTAGCGATCGTTGGGGTTGCAGCAGTAGCACCCACAGCAATTAGACATTTAGCAGTTATCTTATGGTTATGTGATAGGCTGCAGCCCTTGAATTTGTCGATATGCAGTGGCCAACAATTGTCTGTAAAGCACCAATATCACCGGCAGACTTTTGCATGCTTAGTTTTGTTGTCACGTGACTTCACGCACTGTTTGCACCTGGTCTAAGACCTCATTCGAACAACTATAAGCTGCTAAATGGAGCTCCATATAGCACAGTATAACGGGGTTATTCTTCCCCAGTTGCAGTTAGTCATCCACCACTCTCTCATACCCTCCTCCAAACCAGACTTTATTAAAGTCAGAGACAAGCAGATGTAGACTAAGTACTTAAAGGGGATGTCTCACTATATTGAGTCATCTTACCTCAGTTCTGTTTTCTTGGTTTCACTTTGAATTCAGGGGTGTGTTTATTGGCGTCTTCTAGGCTGCAGTAGAACCCAGGTCTGTAGCTATAGCGACCTGAGGAGCTGATGCAGCCTATAGAAGAGGAGATATCTAGGAATAGGTAGGACACTTAATGGACACATATTGCAAAGTGACTTGTTTTTGCAAGATCTTTAACATAAAAAGCAATTCTTGTAGTGAGACAACCCCTTTAACAAAGGCCTATGAATACCCTACAAGCTTAAAGTAATATGGATATATGCATTCATGGGATCAATCATCTGAAAACTACTCACAACAACTTGGTAGTCATCGAGGTAGTTCCCTGATTAGATCATGTTCCTATTTTTATAGTAACACCCTTCATGAAAAAAATATTTTCTTGCTGCCGAAGTGATGAAAACATTCTGGAGATGTTTCCCCACTTGTAAAATTCTGTTATTTTATGGTGCTAATAATTAGCATTAATCAATTTAGAGTTTGTCTGCTAAATTGTGAACTGGAACAAGTTTTTCATTGACTGCAATTAGATCATCAGCATGGCCTTATAAACCTAAATACAATGCAACCTAGACTATATTAGACATAAGGTGTAATAGTGAACCTCAGACTATAGTTCAGATCACCTAAGGCACGGGTGTCACACTGTGGTCCTCCAGCTGTTGGGAAACTACAACTCCCATCATGCCCACTGTTATAGATTATACAAATGCATGATGGGAGTTGTAGTTTCCCAACAGCTGGAGGGCCGCAGTTTGACACCCCTGACCTAAGGCTAATACACATCAGCCCTATAGACCTACAATAGACTATGGTTCAGATCAGCTAAGGCTAGGTACACATCAGTCCTGGCCATTTCACCACTCAGATGCCAAGATCAACAAAGCTACGACATATAAGGGTATGTTCACATGCTGACTTTGTGGTCCATACTTCAGAGCGGAACTTTGCTGCACGACACTGAAGTATAGACCACATTTATGGTAATCATGGGTCTCAGACGGAGCTCTGCTTACCTTCGGTTTTTCCTGGACGCCTCTTGCACGCTGGGAGAGAGTAGTGACATGTCTCTTCTTCCCTGTGCGGGGGAAAGTGAATCGGGGCCGTGCCCCCCAAGAGCTTTAGGAGTAGGCACTGGGCATACAGTACGCACCACAATACGCCATGTGAACATACCCTAAGCCTTTACTGAATGTTGAGGCTTCCAGTTGCGGCATCTGATCTGCACCGCCACCCTATGAGTTTGCAGGTTGTCACGGCTGCCGGGAGTCAAGTGAAGAGCCCGTCATGATTGTACACCTATTACATTGTGTTAAAGGTTGATTGCAGCCCTTGCCGGTGGGTCGGCCAAATATCATGGTCAAGAAAAATACTGTGGGTCTTATGTATGAATACTGTCTAGGTGTAAGACTTTTTGTTGCCTGTAGCAACCAATCTGAGCGCAGCTTTCATTTCTTATACGGCTCTAAAAATAAGGACTTCTGACTGATTGCTATGGGCAACAACAGTCTTACTGCTAGACTGTTTTCATACATAAGGCCATATGGGGCACATTTATCAATGGTAACTGTAAGGCTATGTTCACACGGCTTAAAACTGGAAGTATTTCAGTCCGTAATTACGCGCCGGAGTGCGCAAGTTACGGGCTGGAAACGTCCCAGTCATTACAGTAATCCACAATTCTCATAGAGAGCTATGGATTACGTCTCCTCTCCCTGCTCGGGGCGAGATAAATGACATGTGAATTACCAGCGGTGTATACGCACCGCTGGTAATGAAAGTCTATGGGCCGGAGAGGTGCCGGCCCCGGCCACACAGCGTAATTGCGGGGCGTAATTACGCCCTGCAAATACACCGTGTGAACCTAGTCTAAGACCGTTTTAAGTTAGATAAGACAGTCTTACAATGCGCCACATTTATCATAGTTTTGATAAATCTGGCACAGGTTAGAACTGTCTAGTCTAACTTTGTACCACCATTAAGTTGGCTTACTCTTGCCCTACTAACTTTGACAAAATTCTGGCGCATGTTAAGTTGTGCCCCCTTTTGCATGAAGCCACGCCAGTTTTACTGAAAACATGCCCCTGTTCTCGGATGAGGTGCAGTAGTGTCAGAAAATAGTCTACAACAACAATAATAAATGTGGTGTCAAGAATGTACAACGTTATTTTTGGCACAAATTGTACCAGGATTCTGGCAGAAGTGCTTTGCTAAATGTGCCCCATGTGTGTTTAAAAATAAAAACACACAAAAACCCCTTCTCCTGTTTTGGGCTGGGTTCTCGCCTCATGTTAGTGCGTACATTTTTGTCGAGTGCAGGTACTGATGTGAGAATCCAGCCTTATTCTAAAAAAAAAAAAATTTAAGTGTTCTAACAGCACAAAATCCTCATTAGCGTGTTGGGACATGATGAGGGATAGAGGTTCCTTCGCTAATGTCGTCCCTTTGATCCTGCCAGTAGCCTTGCCTGTTCGACCTTCACATGACAGGTGCAGACGTGCACAGGCCACAGTGGTCACGTGAATGGCTGCTCCTGTCACGTGAAATATGAAAAGGTAAGGCTTCTGCCAGGATTGCGGACACAGACAGGACGACGGAACAACAGCGGCTGGGCAGTTAATATGCTTCTATTTACCTGTCGTTCCCTGACAGACTAAGGCTATGTTCACACAGCTTAAAATTAGACATATTTCAGTCCGTAATTACGGCTGGAATACGTCCTAGTTATTACAGTAATCCACAGTTCTCATAGAGAACTATGGATTACGTCTCCACTCCCTGCTTGGCGAATACGCCGAGGGGAGAGATAAGTGACATGTGAATTACCAGCGACGTATATGTGCCGCTGGTAATGCAAGTCTGTGGGCCGCCGAGGTGCCAGCCCCACGGCGTAATTGCGCCCTGTATTCAAGCCGTGTGAACCTAGCCTAATAAGCAGCATTTTGTACCAGCGGAACCCCACTTTAACACAAGTACTGCAATGCGCTATGTTCACACGATGTACTGCGGTGTGTACAGTATGCGCCGCAGTACATTGTCTTTCGGGAGCTCGCGCTGATACGTGCGTATGGGCCAGCAGCCCGCCGGCCCCATTGACATTCATTACTTGCGGCGCGTATTCGCCACGAATAATTGACATGTCGCTTATCTCCCCGCGTGTACAATACGATTGTATTGTACGAGTGGGGAGAGGAGGCGTAATCCATAGTTCTCTATTATGAATTACCATAATTTCGGTGCGCATCTCGCCCGTATTAGAGCGCAAATGTGCGACGATATGACCCCGTGTGAACATACGCTTTGATGCGTGTTTGGATCTGTCTGTCGGACCCAAACACGCAGCTAACACATAGCAGTGTGACTTACATTGCTTTTAATATGAAACTCACATCTGCGTTCACACGAGTGATGGCCGATGCATCTCATTGCGTCTTTCGGATCCGTCCCAAGAATTGTCATGTCAATTCTTGGTCCGAAAGACGTAGCAGGAGCCCTATTATAAACTATAGGGTGCGATCCTGCTGCATCCAAACACGCAACTGCATGTTGGATCCATTTAGGATCCGATCGCCAATGCGTTTTTGGATGTGATTTTCGGATCCAAAAACGCTGTGTGAACAAGCCCTAAAGGTCTGAACTAAAGTTAATATCCTTTTGTTTATCCAGTATGGCAAATGCTGTGTTTTTTTTTTTCTTTTTCCATCATATACATTATGTTGTGATTTCACATAGTAACACTCAAACAACTTGCTTCGCATCAAATAAGGCTGTGCCGACGGAAACAAAGTTATGGCTTTTGAAAGGAGTTTAAAAAGAAAAAAAACACACATCTGACAACAGCTGTGTCCCTTAGGCTATGTTCACACGGCGTAAATTCGACGTGCGTTTCACTGCATATATGCGCCGCAATTACGGTAATCCATAGCTCTCATAGAGAACTATGGATTACGCCTAGTACGCGCGGGGAGGTAAGTGACATGTCAATTACTCGGGGCGATTACGCGGCGTGAATAATGCATGTCAACGGGTCCGCCCCATCTCATTCGTTCTTTGGGAGTACTGTACAGCTGCTAGCTTTTTTTATTGGTTGTGAACTGTTTTTTTTTTTTAGGGAAATTTTTTTTTCCCAATTAGGGGCAATGGCTATGTTCACTTTTTTTAATTGAGGTTTTCTGAATGTTTGTTAAAAATACAGAAACCCTGGTATGTTTTTTTTTATTGAGGCGGTACGTAGGGAATATATGACAGGGTCGCTTACCCCCGCGGTAATACGTTTATTACGATACCCAATTTTATATTTTTTTAGTTATCTGCTTTTAAACCAAAAAACACATTTATTCCGGAAAATACGTTTTTGCTTGGTTTGGGTCTGGGCCAAAACTTTAAAATTTTTCTTGCTTTAATTGAACTTTTTTACAGATGATTGAGGGTTTTTATTTGGTCTAAATTTTGGACAAGCTTTTTGATCCCTTTAAAAAATCATTTTTGGAGCCGGGTAAAAGAAAATTTGGGGTCAATCCAGTAAGGGGTTTTTTATTATTTTTACAAAGGCTTAGTTGCAGAAAAGGTAAATAATGTTTACCCCTTTGGTCCAGATATGGCGAAACCCTATTTTTTATTTTTTTTATATGTTTGGGATTTAAAAAAAAAAAAAGTTGTTTTTAAGGTGTGGAAAACAAATTTAGGGTGCTTTTTGAAAGATTTTTTAAAAAAAAAACAACTGAAAACTTTTTTTTTGCCCGGGAATAACTGCGTTTTTATGTCATATTTTGGCGTTATTTCCTAGGAGTTTTTAACGCTTTTTATTCCATTTAATTCTCGGGAGGAACAATAATCTTAACTTTTGTTCCCCTTTTTTTTTTTTTTTTAGGGCCGTTAACTTACGGGTTTAATTAACAGAAAAATTTTAAAAAGGGCATCGAGGCACAGGCGTGTACCTAAAAAGAAAACTTTTTTTTTTTCTTTTTGGGGTTGGCCTTGTAATGGGGAAAAGGGCGGTGTAAGAAATTTTTATTTATTTTTGTGTTTTGGGGTTTTACTTTTTTTACTTTTTCCCATTTTTATTTTTACTGTATCCCCATAGAGATTTGAAGAGAGTTTTAGATCTAAATCAATTGAGGACTTCAGTGATTAATTTGTTTGATCATATGAAGGTTTTATGACAAAATTTTTCATTTCACATGGGGGTTTTTGTAAAATGCCAAGGACAGGCCGGATTGAGTACCATGACAACCCGGAAATTCTCTGGCTTTGGGCTTGTCTGTAAAGGGCAGTTGAGCGGCAGATTTTGCCCGATCCGCCCGCCGCAACCAGGGCGCTATGGAAAACCCCGTGCACTTTGGAGTTTTCACGTGTAATTTAATACACCCCGGCAGGCGGGATTTGCTTTAGAAGTTCCGCGTCACCCAGAAACGTCCCTTCGTCCGGGCGGGGAAAAACCCAAACTGACCGGCCCGAAATTTGCCCTGGGCCGGGGAACGGGTTAAAGGCCATGTTCACCACGGCTTAAAATTTGGGCCGATTTCGGTCCGTAATTACGTCCGAATGCGCAAAATTAGGGGCTGAAAACGGCCCATTCTTTTCGGTAACCCACAGTTTCATAGAGAACTATGGATTACGTCTCCTTTCCCTGCTCGGCGAATACCGGGCGGGAGATAAGTGACTTGAATTCCCAGCGGCGTATACGCCCGTGGTAATGCAAGTCAAGGGGCCCAGCGAAAGGCCGGGCCCCCCCCGCTCACTTTTCCCCCCCCGTCCACACGGCGTAATTGCGGGGCGTAATTACGTCCCGCAGTTAAGCCGTGTGAACCTAGCCAAAGAGGATGTATCGCTTTATCAGTTTGGCTGTTCCATTGTGCTCTCCAGCTTCTTAGCTCAAATTCGGGGGAGGAGGGGCCTTCCCTCCCAGCTGGGTGTTTCTTAACCGAAGGGATGACATCATCCCCTCTTCACTGTTCATGCTGGCTCCGTGTGTTCCCCCCCCCTTCCACATGTCATGTTTCTCTCCTTGCAGTCGTATTTTGTAAGTAGCTGTTTACATACCACAGTCTTGCATTCATGTTACAATTGAATCCAGTCTTGTATAAACTCCAGAGCTGTGCAGAGTGAAATGCTCTCGGCCCCTAATGCTCCTATGTTTAGGCACAGTCGCACAATTGTGCTGTTTTCTGATTGTAAGAACCCCCTGCGTGTTTTTTCTGTTTCTTTGGCTGTGCAGAGTGAAAATGTGTCGGTCCCTTACTTTGAGTGAGAGGCAGGAATGCAAGCTCTGTTAATATGGCCGACCGGGGGCCGAACAGAATGTAAATGAGCTCTCAGCTAGTGAAATACAAGGAGGAGGGATCCGACCAGGACTGGAGATGAGTGTAAACAGAAACAGAAGATAAGGGATCCTGTGATAACAAGACATCTTTGCTAATGACATACAATTGCAAAGTTGCTTGTATTCACTGTCCCCTTATTCTGAAACCATTTAATGAAATGATACAACCCCTTTAAAGGCTTGTTGCCATTTTTTTTGTTCACAGCAGGCCTTGTTCTGCTGCTGAAAATCTGTAATAGGTGTGCTGACATTGTTGCAACTTTACTGAATCCTTTCAAGAAGAAGAGACTGATATTTTGGGGCCTGTGATAATCTGGACCGAACTATATATATTCTTCCAGTATATTTTGTCTGACGATATATGTGCTGGGACGGAAATAAGAATAATTTGTTCTTTATGCCCATTAAGGACCAATAGGGCTAGCTATCGAGAGGTGCGGGCGACCTTCCCTAACTATTAGGAAGAGGGTTGTGGGGAAATTTTTGTGCGCTTTATTGCTTCATGTAAACCAGCGGATACCAGTTTACAAAGTGATCTAGAAATCAACGCCCTTTTACCAGTTATAAACTCAAATTAAAAAAGGCGATATGGTCCTAAAACTTAGCTTTTATTTAAAAATGCTAATAAAACACAAAAGTTGGGTATATTCACAATTAACACCACTGTAATACACTAGAAAGTGTCAAGAAAACAAATAGGTGAGGACAAGTAGATTGACGCTAGTAGACCCTGTCAAAAATGGGAACTACACAGTCCCTACAAAAAACAGGGTGTTCGCCCCAATAAGGGCGTTCCCGTCAGGAACCTTACCCTGCCAAAAAAAAAACCCCTAGAAATCCGTAAAGTCCCATACCAACATATTTCGATCCACCCCAGTATAGGATCACATCAGGGGACAAGTAAGGGATATGACTGGACCAAGGGGTCAAGAAATAATTGTGATGCACAATACGTGCCTATAGCGTAAATATGTAATAGGCGTATAGCCAATATATCAGATTAGAAAATTTAAATCACCGTAAAGATGACAAGCCGTGACCAGTTTCTATCACAAATACCAAAAAATGCCAAAAATCATAATTGCGTTTACAAGAGCCAAATCTCCCTCATCATAAGCCATATACTTTAAAATATTAGAGGCTTCCAAGTTACTACCTGTTCCATATCGCAGAACATTGTGAGTGGTATAAATTATATATATATATATATATATATATATTTATATTTATATATATATATTTATTAATATTATTTATATATACACACACACACATACATACACACTCACACCAACCATAAAAAATAACATTCTATATGTGTCCATTTTTTGACAAAAATTTTTGAAAGATATTTTTATATATATATATACATTATTTATTTATTATAAGTATATATATGGTGGTCTTGTGGTGCTGTTTGGATATTGTTTTTTGCTTAAAAATATACATAAAGGGGTTGTCTCACTACATTTGATTCACTTATCCTCGTTCCTGTTTTCTTGGTTTCATTTTGAATTCAAGGGGCGTGTTTTACTGGCTTCACAGGCTGCAGTCAACCCAGTGTTGACAAGCCTATCAGAAGTGATTCTAAACAGGTCTGTAGCCTATAGTGACCAGCGATTGGCGAGTCTATCAGTATAGGTCAACAGACTGTAGCTATAGCAAACAGTGATGGCAGCCTATCAGGGAGAGATCAAAAAGGTATGGAAGCTATAGCGACTGGGAGCCTCTTGTATGCAGCTCATACAAGAGAGGAATCTAGGATAGTAGGATCACTGTTAATGGACACATATTGAAAGTGGTAATTGTTTTTTGCAAGATGTTTAACATAAAAAGCAATCCTTGGAGTGAGACAATCCCTTTAAAGTTTTTGATTTTTATTTAGTGAAATTAAAAGTTATGTTTTACTTGTGTAACAGGTCACTTTGTAAATTAACAAAAACAAAGTATCGTACAGTCAGTGAAGTGGCATGACTTGTATTTCACAAGAGCTAACATATTTTGGAACAAACATGGTGAACTACAAGTCTCAGCACATATCATCAAACAAAATATACTAAAAAAAGCAGCAACTAATGTTTAAGGGATTGCTTGGTTGCAAGAACAGAAACATTTTAGTCGGCCACAAAGGGGCCAAAATAAAATTGAAAAAAAAAAGGACTCTCCTCTCCAACCTGCTGTGGTCCCGCTGCTCCCGGCCGATGTCGTTAAGTTCACTGTTCACATGACACTGCAGGCTTTCACAAGCCTTGGTGGTTTCTTCCTGTTCGAATCTGAACGCTGAAGCCTGCAAGTGGCTGCAATGATCATGTCATCAGTAGGTACACCAATACCTCAGCGCTGGGACGGATGGAAAGATGTCTCATTTATTTCTATATCCACACAACGCCTTGAACTGATGCAAACAGAAACACAATCATTAGTTCTTCCAACTCATCCGCTGCACAAATCCATCATAAAACATGCTTTTATTTCCATTTGCATCAGTTTATTTCCGCTAAAAACGGATACTTTTTTTTTTTTAGTCTAAAATTTGCCTGCACATGCACAGAAAAAACAGATCCGTTCGAATGTCCGTTTTTACGTCAGTTATTCATTTGTATCCGTTTTTCATTGGTTTCAATGTAAAAAAAAATGGGATGGGTCCAAATTAGTTCTAAAATTTTTGAATTTTTATTTAAGGAAACAATGTTGAAACATATTTTCAGTCATAAAAGGACACCTGATGGAAATGAACCAATTTAAAAAAACAAAACAAAAAAAACCATTGAAATTCATAAGTGACCGTTCATTTCCATGTATCGAATTCTAGAACGGAATAGAGCAATAGAAAGCTAAACACAGGCCTAAAGGTATGTTCACACGATGTAATTTCGGCGCGTATTTGCGTTCTTATACGGGCGAGATGCGGCGCCGAAATGACGGTAATCCATAGTTCTCATAGAGAACTATGGATTACAGCTCCTCTTCCCGCTCGTACAATATGATCGTATAATACACGCGGGAAGATAAGTGACATGTCACTTATTCGCGGCGAATAGGTGGCGTGAGTAATGCATCTCTATGGGGCCGGCCGGCTATAGCAACCCACCGCCACCGCCGCACAGTGGGAGTACGCGCTTGTCAGCGCGAGCTCCCGAAGCACACAATGTATTGCGGTACTGTACGCGCCGCGATACATCGTGTGAACATAGCCTAATAGCTGAGGTTCTGTAATGAGGAGGACACTATGGGCCTTATATATGAAAAATGTCTAGCAGTAAGACTTTGTTGCCCGTAGCAACCAATCCGAGCTAATAGCACCCAATCAGAGCTCAGCTTTTATCTTCCCAGAGCACTATATGAAATGAAAGCTGAGTTCTGGTTGGTTGATGATGGGCAAACAAGGACAGTCTTTCTGCTAGACAGTTTTCATACATAAGGCCCATTGTTCCTTTTTTTTTATTTCTTTTTTTTTAATAAATTATGAATTTTTATTGAAGTTGATTTAATCATGATACTCATGCAAGTTGTAAGCCATTTCATCCTATTTCGAGGTCACGTAATGCGTCAACTTAATCTGTAAAATAATACTTGAAAAAGCTGTTGAACCAGTGCCACTAGGACATGATAGTAGTATCATTTAACTAAGAGAATGTAAAGCAGTAACTATAACAAGCGACTTTCTTTTTTTTTTTTCTCGATAAGGACAACTGTAAACGTGAGTATATAACTTGCTCAGTTTTTTCTTCTTTGTCATAGGAACAATTATCTTGAAATGGAAAGTTAACATAAAGATATAACGTTTAACGGCTAATCTAAAATAAGCCAAAAAGATCCTAAATTAAACAACTTATATCAATCCACCAGGCCCATAGTTTCTGTTCCCATCCAACTACTGCCTAGTGTCTGGTTTAAACTTTACACTTTCCATGTAAATTAGCCACCAAGCTCTGTGCAGACACTGAACAAGCAGGGAATATTTTAGATTTTATTCACAGTGCCATGAAACTGAATATATTCCTTTTAAGATTAATATTTGGTGTATTTGTAGCCATTTTTCTTAGTCCAGATGCGGGCTAATCTAGTGCTAATTAGGCTATAACTACACAGCACAGGATTACCATCGGATCTTTAAGCGGATTCAATATTTAGAGTCCGCAAAAATCCGTCTGTAACCAGTGCCCTTAGACCTCTACACAGCACAGATTTTCTATTGTGGGATTTGTAAACCACCGGAATATAGAACATATTCTATCTCCTGACGGATTTCCATACAATCAATGTACAGGGCCGGCGGAAAATCTGAAAACTGACCGTGGTCTTTTGCGCAAACCCGTGCCAAAAACTGTGGTGCAGCGATGTTAAAGGGGTTGTCTCGCTACACTGATTCATCTTACTTCAGTCTTGTTTTCTCAGTTTCATTTTTGAATTCAGGGGAGTGTTTGCTGCCTTTACTGTTTACATTGGGTCTGCAGTGTGTTGAGTGCTGAGGACACCAGGGTTCTGTTGCTATAAAGCAGGACGAGATCGGACTGGTCTGTAGCTATAGCGGACGTTGAGGAGCTGATGCAGCCCATACAAGAGGGGGAATATCCTAGGAATAGGTAGGGCCACTGTTAATGGAACATTTTGTAAAGTGACTTGTTTTTGCAAGATCTTTAACATAAAAAGCAATCCTTGTAGTGAGACAACCCCTTTAAAGTGCCGTTGGATTTTGGACGGCATTTTTACATTTGCTGTGTAGACATAGCCTTAGGGTGCTTTCACACGGTGCGGTTTTGGTGCGTTTTTTGTGCAAAAATGTATAGCATTAATTGTTGTGCCTTCCTGCACAAAAAAACGCATACAAAAAACGCATCAAAAACCGTACCGTGTGAAAGCACCCTTATAGTTTCTTTACAAAAGCTAATTAAATATCCATTTATGTAGGTAATAGGTGTGTAGCAAGCCATAATTGCAAAGGTTTGTGAATTACAGTATAATTATACATAAGTAAGGCACTGGTATGGTGCTAGATGCATGAAGCTGGTGTAGTAATTGCATATGGGCAGATGGTGGTGACAAAGTCCTACTTTTAGGATCTGGTGATTTTGTTCCCAGAGAAGCAACATTAGGCTCTCTATTGCTAATCCATGTCCTGGGGTAAAGTCTTACTTTCCCGCTGCCTCTCATTGCCAGCCCTATGGGAATGAGCAATCCAGCTGTTGCAAGAGACAGCTCAGAATAGCAGAGTGTCAGAATGCTTGCTTAGCTGGCTCCTATGATGCCAGTGGGTGAGGGCAAGATTTCAGCATGATATAAAATGTTAAATGTGTGTACATGATTGGCTGCATTTGCACAGCTTTGCCTGGTGTAACATTTTTCTTCTCTTTTCCCTCTTAAAGCTTCTTGGCAGCAGCTGATGTGAGAGAAAATAAGGTAAAGCGCTGCAATGAGTTTTCATGGTTTGCTGAAACATGATCACGGTGGATTTCAACAGTCATGCCGATTTCTGATTCTTATTCATTGCATTTTTTCTTCTTTTTTTTACAGGTTGAAGAGCTGTGGTTTAAGACTTAGAGGAACTACAAAGCCCAGCTTTGTCTTGATACATTTTAGCACAAAGGTGGGATTATAGTTGGAGTTTATTGCAGCCCACTCTGGAGGAGCAGCGATAAATAATAGAACTGTGAAGTTGTATGAAACAATTAGCAATAATGAACACAGCCGATATGTACAAGCCTAAGGGTATGTTCACACGCCGGCTTTCTCCACACGAAAAAATCTGGCATTTCATCTACATCTAAAATCCAAACCTTCGCATGCGGATTTTAGCCGCAGACGGTAAAATGTGTAGAAGTGGATTAGCCCTGAAGCTGA
Organism: Phyllomedusa bahiana; assembly: GCA_025379985.1. Classification (NCBI taxonomy): domain Eukaryota; kingdom Metazoa; phylum Chordata; class Amphibia; order Anura; family Hylidae; genus Phyllomedusa; species Phyllomedusa bahiana. Next base: position 25,952 of record JAODAL010021526.1, on the reverse strand, counting down.
ATTAGGGCCGATTCCATGTTAAAGAAATTACATTTGGAAATTGAAAATGACATGCTGTAATTCACTGTGTGAACTATGCCACAAATTTCCCATTCATATGAATGGAACATGGATTTCACGTGGAATCTACGTCGGATTCTGCATCATAATTTGTCCTGTGAACACACCCTAAAAGAGGTAGAGAGCCAAGCATGCTCACATAAGAGGATTACTAAGTGTCGGAAAATGCTCTTGATACACCCTTCAAGGGTATGTTCAGATGGCTGATTTAGACTCTTAGGCCTTGTTCACACGGCTTATTTGTCCGCGGATTGGCACCGTACTCCGCGCCGGATTTGCGCTTCAGTACGGACGCAATCCGTCGGAGTAATTACAGTAAATCCACTGCTTCTCATTGTGAATCAGTGATTCCGTCGCTCCTCCCGCTCGGCGAATCCGAGCGGGGGAGAAAGTGACATGCACATTATTAACAGCGCTGGGTCGCGCCGTTATACTATGCACACTCTTGTCATGGGCTGGAGCAGCGCTCCAGCAGCGATCGGACCCGCACCCCGTTCACGCCCCATATTCACGGCGGGATTTGTGAGTCATTACGCTCACTAAATCCGTCGGGAATAAGCCACGTGTGAACACGGCCTTAGGCTATGTTTCACACGGCTTAAATTGTAGGGCGCATTTCGCCACATATTTCGTTGCGTAAATGACGCTATAAGGCTGGTTCACACAGCTTAATTGCGGGAACGTAATTACGCCCCGCAATTCGCGTGTGGACGGGGGCGGGAAGTGGGGGGCCGGCTCCGCGCCGGCCCATAGACTTGCATTACCAGGGGGCCCGTTACCCGGGAATTCACTTAAATTATCTCCCCCCCGGCGTTTTGCGACGGGGAGGGGAACTAATCCATAGTTCTTAGGGAAAACTGTGGTTCCAAAGATGGGACGTTTTCAGCCCGAATTTGCGCACCCCGGCGCGAATTCCCCGACTAAAAAACCCCCGTTTTAAGCTGTAACAGGGCCTAAATCGACGAAACCCCCCCCCAGTCTACGGTATTCCACATTCTCATAGAGAACTAGGTTAGCCTCCTCTTTCACGTATACAATCGTCGTACTGGGGGGGAAATAAGTGACATGTAATGACAGCTATTGGGCCGGCGGAGCAACGCGGGTCGGCCGGCCCCCAAACCCCGGGCGTAATTGGGGGCGTGCTGTACCCCTCGAAATTTACTCTGTGTGACATAGCCTTTTCGGGTTTAATCCGCACAAAATCGGTTCCCAAAAATTAACTAAAAAAACCCCCGGAAATAAATTGTTGGTGCGGGTGCGGGGTGGTTGTAAATTTTGGGGTTTGGAAAATTTCTCCCCAAATGCCAGCAAAATTTTCCCCTTTTCAAAATTTTAAAATCCACATAAAACCACAGTTGGGGGTTCACATTTCAAATCCCCATCTTGGCCTTTGGTGGGGGGAGACTACAAAACCTGCCCTTTTTCTGCTTTTGGGGATGTTCTGTCCTTTTTAAAATACGTTATTAGATGCGTTTTTGGATCCGTCTTTTTCGGCTCAAACACGCAAAAACTACAGTGTTTTTTTCTTTTCTTTCAATTTAAAACAGGGAATGCCGTTCAACAGCGATCGCCAAAACGTGTTTCTTTTCTTTCTGGCGTCTTTCGGTCTGTTCAAAGAAATTAACATGTAAATTCTTGACCAAAAGAGGCCCCACACGCCATTTAAAACATGGGGTGCGTTACAGCTGACCCAAAAAGCAGCCAAACACGCACCTGGGGTTGAATGCGTTTTGGCCCTTGACGCAGCGTTTTGGATCAAAAACGCGTTGAACAGCCCCTTTAGGGCAGTCCCCACACAGGGGTTTTTTTGGGCCTTTTTTCGGTTTGTTTTCGGTTTTGCAGACCGCAAAAAAACCCGGGACAAAAGAGCCCAAAAAACCCCGGCACCCCCCACTGCAGGGTTTTTTCCGCCCAGTAAAAAGGGGTTTTTTTGGCCCTTTTGCCGGGAAAACGCCCTTTAAAGGGGGGGCAACCCACTGATTCGAATGGATATTGTTATGTTTTATTGTGGTGGCGCTGCAGAGAAATAGAATACCTACTGTCAGGTTTCCCTACGGATCACAACTGATTGGTGGGGTTCCCAGCAGGGGGACACTTTGTGATCACCTAATTGTTGAGGGAGCCTTTTAAACAGAGCTTGCCTAAAAGGGAGAACTCCTTTAAAAATCTATAAAAACTTTTGCCATAGGTTTTGGAATACATTGAAAAAGTTTCTCCCCAAAAGGTAAACCAGTAAACTACCCCCTAAAAAAAGGGGTAAAAGGGGTTTTTCACAAAAAATGACGGGCTTCCTTTTACAAGGATAACCCACGAATCTTTTTGGACGGGACAAAATGAGGGCCCTAGGAAACCCTTTCACTCACTCTGAAACTCACTTTGGTCACACAGTTAATTAAAAACAAAAAGCTTTTGGGGGTATTTGCCCTGTCGGGCTGTAAACTACTGGTTGGCAGGGTAGAGGCAAATGGCTTGGGAAGGGAAAATTCTCTCCTTAAGGAGGGGAAACCAAATAAATTGGTGGTGTGGGGGTTAAAATCCCAAACACTGTCGTATTAAACTTTTTTGGCTAAAATCCCTTTCACTTGCTAGGCTCCTGCAGATACAGTGAATGAGCAACACATCCAATAGAGGCGCTGTGAGCCCCTCAGCTCTTTTCACATAACCCATTGTTTTTTGTATAATTATAACGTGGGCATGATGGGTTTTTGTAGTTTCCCAACACTGGGGGGGCCGGAATTTTGACACCCCGGGTAAGATTTTTCCGAAAAAGAAAATGGTTTTTAGGAATGTACTTAGGCAAGATTTGGAAAAAGATTTGCCTAAAAAACCTTTTGTTTTTCATCATCCCATTTTTTTTAAGTGCAATTTTAACGCATTTTTGAGGTAAAAAAAAAGGGTTAAATATACCTGCAGCTCTTCAACCCCCTTACAGGACCCCCTTTCTAGGCTGACTGCACTTGTTTCCTAAGAGTCTGCATCTCCAACCGAAAATAGGTCACACACATAGAGAGACACACACAGATAAACTGATCCTCCTCCCGGGGGGTGATTTCGGGATAGAATTGCTGGTACGCCGATTGTGGGAACAAGCAGCTGCCATTAGGCTGTTGAGTAGCAAAATCCGATAAAAGTCCTTTGATCTGGCATTGGACAGTCATGAGCTCCTGATGGTTTGGAAGGGGTGAAAAATAGAACAAAATAGAGTCTGACAAGATGAGAATTCCAAGATCCAAATCTAAGGTAAAAAGGCTGGAATTGCGCATGACTGGTGGGTGACGCTGGGTCAGGAATGGCTGGAAGGGTAAAACGGGATTGTTCCATCTGAATCTAAATAACCTACCCTAATTTACTGCCTGTTTTATACTCCAGAGCTGTAGTCACAGTTTTTCAGGTTAAAGGAACGCTGAGGTTGCTGTAAAGGGGATTCCCCTTAAATGGTTTATCGCAAGGATTTAAGAGAGCAAGGGGCCCAAAAAGCTGAACAACCGTTTTTGCTAAAAGGGCCCCTCCTCGGGGTGAGGATCAGGGGTTGTACAATTTTTTTTGTAGGATAAACCCTTTTCAAAAACCGGCCCCCCCGATGCAGTTTGAGACGAGGAAGTCCACTTGTTGAGGAAACGGTGCTCAAGGCCACTCCTGCCGAGCTGGAGGGATTCCAGGTGTTGTACAATTGCCTCATCACCTGGGCAACCCCATCTCATATTTCAGATTTTGTCAGAAAATACTTTACGAGACAAGGAGGTCCCGTTGCTAAGACAACTCTCTTATTCTCAAAGCCACTCCTGCCGAGCTGGAGGGACTCCAGGTGTTGTACAATTGCCTCATCACCTGGACTATCCTGTCCCACACAACAAATATTCACAGGAGATGCGGTATGAGACAAGGAGGTCCCGTTTCTAGACAAAATTTTTTTTTAAAAACCCCTCCCTGCCGAGCTGGGGGACTCAGGTGTTGTACAAACATTTCTGGACTCACTTAGTTTTTTAAGATGGGTATGAACAAGGAGGGCCATTCTTTTTTGGGGGGGAAACCCCTATGGGGTTTGTCACACAGCGGTTGATTTTGTTTTTTGGATCTTGTTTTCGGACCCTAAACGGACCTAAAATGCGCATCTAAAAATTGCACGTGATTTAAACCACCTGCCATTCCCTTTGTAAAAACAACATCAGCGTTAGACAAGGATCACCGATGCGTGTTCACTTTTTGTCCTTTTCGGATTTCCGAAAAACGCAGCAGGAGCCCTATTAAAAAATTAAGGGGTTTTTCACAGCATGTTGGGGCCGTTGAACATACGCTTTTAGTACGTTTTTGAACCCCTTCGGACCCAAAAACGTTGTAACAAATAGCAATTTGATTTTACATTTCCTTTAACTAGAAACCTTCATAAAAGGGTTCGACAAGTGCGTCTCACCCGTCTTTTTTTCCCCCCCAAAATTGCAGTCAATTCTTGGTCCAAAACCCGGGACCCTATAAAAACTATGGGCGATCCTCGCATCCAAACTCACCAAAAGCAGCTGCGGGGTTTGGGTAAAGTGTTGGATCGTTTTGGGGCCCCTCGCTGCAGCATTTTTGATCCAACAAAATCCCAAAATCGCCCCTGGGTGTGAACGGGGCCCCCCAAGGGGCTTCCTGCTGCAAAGCCAAACACGCACGCTTTTTTTGGGTGCGTTTTTTTCCCAAAATACACCAACACCCCTGGAACATACCCTATAAATCCCTAAACCCACTGTTACAAAGCACCCCAAAATGGTTTGGGTTGTGGGTCGCTTTGACAGTCAGACCCACCCCTCTCATGCCCAACTTCTCCCCAAAGCAAATTTTGGCCAAGAGCAGTAAAATAACCCGCTGCCCCTTTAAGATCAGGAATGATTGGATTAGAGCGCGAGCACTGAAAGTCCCTCATTTGCGGCAGGGTAAATACAGCGAACTCTGACGGTGACGCAGAGTGGCTGTCACAGTGTGCTGACGGGCAGTATACAGCTCTCGATCACTCCATTTAAAGGGAAAAACAAAAAAAAAATAGCGCACCTGTGTTTTTTTTTATAGTCTGGGAGGGTAGCTTGGGAAATTTAGCGCAAGACTAGGTTCACCCCAAACCTTTTCTGATGCTTTGTTTGGGGGAAACACTGGGAAAGGCCCCTGATTACATACGTAGGCCAAGAGCAAAAAAAGTTTACCCCCATTTTTTTAATGTAAAAGGCAGGCCCAACTTGTAAAAGGATGAAAATTTGGCTTAAATCAAAAAATTAAATTCCGCTGTATAAAATGCATACATTTAACGCATACCCCCCGGCCCTTTTTTGGGAAATCCCTGCGGTTATTTAAAAACCCCTTCCCCTCCCTCTTTTTTTCCCCGGTTTAAAAGATGTTAATTGGCCGGCCCCAAAAAAGGGGAAGGTTTCCCAAATAGCAAACACCCCCTTTTGCCCTTTTGTTGGGGGGCCTTTTTCATTTGGATCCCCAAATTTCCCCCCCATTACTTTCCCAGAAAATGGCCCCAAAACCCAAGGCAAAATTTTTTCCAATTTTTCTAGCCTTTTAATGGTTTGGGCCCAAAAAGTGTTTTTTCCATGTGAAAAGGGGCCCCTGTTTTTTCAAAAAACCCCCCCAAATTGGAATTTGGAATGGGTTTTTGCCCCCAATGGCTTTTGCCTGGGCCAATTAACCCAATTCCCATTTCCCAACCCTTTTATTGGGATAACGGTTTTCCCCCCAAAAATTTAAATTTTTTTTTTTCACCAGAAAATTTTGTCCTGTCCCAGAATCCCGCGGGAAAAAAATAAAAGTTCCCCCAAAAAGATTTTGGACTTACATTTTTTCCCCTTAGTAGGTTTAACCAAAATTGTTTTTTTTACTTGTTGCAGGTTTCCCCTTTTGTTTTTTAAAAATTGTTTAACCAGATTTTGTAAATGTCCCGGGGGTTCCCCTGGTATATTGGATTGTTACCATTTTTTTTGTTTTGGGGCCCAAAAGGGTCCCCCTTTTGTTTTATTTTCAAAAAGGAAAATTTTGGGTACTTGTCCCCAGTCTCCCCATGTTTAGTTGTTTCACCAAAATTTTATTTTGAAAACCCTTTTTTTCCAAAAGTTTCCCCATGAAAAAATTTTATAAGTTGTTAAAAACCCCGAAATTTTTACTTGCCGGGTCCCCGTGTAAATAGTTGTTCCCCAGTATTTTGTCTTGTCCTTTTCCCCCCTGTATATAGTTTTCCCCAAAGTATTTTGTATTTTGTGCAGTCCCCCGTATATAGTTGTTCCCCCAAGTTTTTTTGTACTTGTCCAGTCTCCCCTGTATATAGTTGTTCACCAGTATTTTGTACTCGTCCAGTCTCCTGTATATAGTTGTTCACCAGTATTTTGTACTCGTCCAGTCTCCCCTGTATATAGTTGTTCACCAGTATTTTGTACTTGTCCATCCCCCCATTTTTTATAGTTTTCCCCTTTTTTTTGGGTTCCCCTTGCCCAGTCCCCCCCTGTATAAGTTGTTCACCAGTTTTTTTGTCTTGTCCGTCCCCCCTGAATATAGTTGTTCCCCAAGTTTTTTGTACTTTGTCCACCCTCCCCTGTATATATTTTGTTCCCCCAAGTATTTTGTCCCTTGTCCAGTCCTCCCCTGTTTATATTTGTTCACCATATTTTTGAACTTTTTCCAGCCCTCCCTGTAAAAGGGGTTGTTCACCAAATTTTTGTATTTGTCCAGTCTCCCCGGAAATATATTTGGTTCCCCAGTATTTTTTCCCTTTTTTCCATCTCCCCTTTATTAGTTGTTCCCCAGTCTTTTGTATTTGTTAAAAGGGTCCCCCCTGTATATAGTTTTTTCCCCAGTATTTTGAAATTGCCCCAGTTCCCCTGTATATATTTGGGTTCCCCATTTTTTGTATTTTGCCCATTCCCTCCCTGTATATAGTTGTTAAACCAGTATTTTTTTACTTGTCAGTTCCCCAAATATTGTTGACACCCCCATTTTATTTTGAAATTGTCCAGTCTCCCTGTTAAATTTTGTTCCCCAGTTTTTTTGTACCTGCCCCACCCTCCCTGTATATAGTTGTTCCCCGGTATTTTGTCCCTTTGTCCAGTCTCCCCTTTTAAAATAGTTTTTCACCAAAAATTTTGTAATTGGGCCAGTCCCCCCCTGTATTAGTTTTTTTCCCAGTTTTTTTGGGTCCCTTGTCCAGTCTCCCCGGGATATAGTTGTTAAACCAGTTTTTTGTCCCTTGTCCAGTCCCCCAAGTATTTTAGTGTTAAACCAGATTTTGTCCCGGGCAGCTCCTGTATATAGTTTTTCAACAGTATTTTGTCCCTTGTCCCATTCTCCCTGTTTTTTAGTTTTTCCCCCATTATTTTTTTACTTGCCCAAAGTCTCCCTGTATAAATTTGTTCCCCAAATTTTTTTGAAACCTGTCCGGGTCTCCCTTTATATAGTTGTTCCCCCAAGAAATTTTTTACCTCCCAGTTTTCCCCTTTTTTTTAGTTGTTCCCCCAGTATTTTTGTCCCTTGTCCATTTCCTCTTTTATAGTTTTCCCCCAGTATTTTGACCTTTTCCCATCCCCCTGTAAAAAGTTTTTCCCCCGTTTTTTGAAACCTGTCCATTTCTCCCTTTTATTAGTTGTTACCTATTTTTTTCCCTTTTTTAGTTCCCCATATAGTTGTTTTCACCAGTATTTTGTATTGTCCGTCTCCCTGTATATATTTGTTCCCCAGTTTTTTTAAAAATTTGTCCATCCCCCTGAAATATAGTTTTTTCCCCGTATTTTTTCCCTTGCCCATTTCTCCCTGTTTTATATTGTTCCCAGTATTTTGTACTTGTCCAGTCTCCCCTGTATATAGTTGTTCACCAGTATTTTGTACTTGTCCCATTCCGTATTAGTGGTTCCCCAGTTTTTTTGTACTGCCCAGTCTCCCCTGTAAAAATTTTTTTTTCACCATATTTTGTACTGCCAGTCTCCCCTGATATGTTGTTCACCAGTTTTTGTACTTGCCCATCCCCTTGTATATATTTGTTCCCAAAATTTTGTACTTGTCCGTCTCCCTGTATATGTTTTACCGTATTTTGACGTCCATCTCCCCTGTATATAATTGTTCCCAGTATTTTGTACTTGTCCGTCTCCCTTTATAAAAGTTGTTCCCCATTATTTTGTACTTCCATTTTTTTTTAATAGTTGTCCCGATTTTGTACTTGCCCAGTCTCCCCTGTATATAGTTGTTCACAGTTTTTTTTGTACTGTCATCTCCTGTATATAGTGGTTCCAGTTTTGGTACTTGTCCGTCTCCCTGTATTTTTGTTCACCGTTTTTTGTACTCGTCCACTCTCCTGTATATAGTGGTTCCCCAGTTTTTTGTACTTGTCCAGTCTCCTTATATGTTTTCCCCAGTATTTTTACTTGTCCATCTTTATATGTTTTCCCCAGTTTTTTGATTTGTCCGTCTCCTTTTTAGTGTTAAAAATTTTTTTTTCTTGTCCAGTCTCCTCTATAGCTGCTTATTCACCAGTATTTTGTACTTGTCCAGTCTCCTCTGTATGTTGCTGCCGCTTTTCTGCATCCTTATGAACTGGTTTGTAACCTATTTTTGTGTTCATTGTGGAAATGTAGTACTAGGCGAGGACTGGTGAATAGTGGGTGTGTGCTGCTCACAGTATTTTGCCCCTGTAAAAATTTTTCCATGGGCCCTTGCCCGGTCTTTTACGCTAAGGATGGACTTCTGTGATTGTAAGAAAAAATATTGAATTCCCAAAAAAGTGCAACAATTAACAGTCAACATGCAAACCATGTCCACATACGGCTTGGCACAGTTTTTGGTAGCTCTTACTTTAAGGCTGGGATCACACAATATTTTATAAAGCTTATTTTGATACACATCAATAGTGTCCCATTGTTTTTATGGGAACACGCACCATTAGTTTCATGTGTTAGGCTATGTGTAAAATCATGTGGGAGCATGTCAATTCTTGGTGCGTAATGTGTCTTTTACACGTGCAATTTAAAAATGAAGAGACAATAGGGATTACAAAATATGCCCCAAATTACTCTTTTATTTTGTCGATACATAACTTGGTTCTTGTTGTGTGTAGCACGTCACAAATGCATCAAATAAAATGAAGTTGACTGTAGCGAAAAACGCATGAAAATAAGAAAATGTATGAAAAAAGCTACCAAAGGGAAAAATAAAGAGTGAAAAACACACAGAAAACACTTGTTTCTCTTCTGAGATTTGTGCAGATTTCACCGCAAAATTGTGAACTGTGTAAATATACTATATATATACTACTTTATATAGTATACTATATGCCATTTATATACTGTATATAATGCTACTATATATACCAGCTATGTGCTATATATAATGCTACTATATATACCAGCTATGTGCTGTATATAATGCAACTATATATACTATCTATATACTGTATATAATGCTAACTTACAATACTAGTATTATACTGTTATTTAATGCAACTTATTACCAATCTATATACTGTATATAATGCTACTATATATTCAGCTTATACTGTATATAATTGGCAAACTATATATCCTGCTATTATACATGTATATATGCAACTATATATACCATCTATGTGCTGTATATAATGCAACTATATATACCAGCTATATACTGTATATAATGCAACTATATATACCAGCTATGTGCTGTATATAATGCAACTATATATACCAGCTATGTGCTGTATATAATGCAACTATATATACCAGCTATGTGCTGTATATAATGCAACTATATATACCAGCTGTATACTGTATATATAATGCAACTATGTATACCAGCTGTATACTGTGTATATATAATGCAACTATGTATACCAGCTGTATACTGTGTATATATAATGCAACTATGTATACCAGCTGTATACTGTGTATATATAATGCAACTATGTATACCAGCTGTATACTGTATATATAATGCTACTATGTAAACCAGCTATATACTGTATATATGCTACTATGTAAACCAGCTATATACTGTATATATAATGCAACTATGTATACCAGCTATATAATGTATATATAATGCTACTATGTATACCAGCTATATACTGTATATATAATGCTACTATGTATACCAGCTATATACTGTATATATAATGCAACTATGTATACCAGCTATATACTGTATATAATGCAACTATGTATACCAGCTATATACTGTATATAATGCAAATATGTATACCAGCTATTACCTGTATATCAATTACAAACTAATTTATATTAGCTATATACTCTATATAATGCTACTATATATGCCCGCTATATGCTGTATATAATGCTACTAAATATACTAGCTATATACTTTATGTAATACTACATATAACACTGATATATATACACTATATACTATATACACTACAATAGACTAAATATTATCAATGCTAGTGCGACACCTTGGAAAGGGGGCAATAGAGGTAACGTCAGTATATAAGGCTGTTACTTGTTGTTTTGGGTGTCTTCAGGATGGAGTTTCGCCACAGTTTCACCCCACAGGTGTATTTACATGCGGCAGTTTTTGACCACACGCCAAAACAACATACATTTTATAGCAAGTTGCAGCAATGGGTTATTTTCACCATTGTTTTTTTTTTTCAAGGTGCAATACTCTGAGTTTATTTTATCCCATGCCATGTGTAAGTACATCCTAGGAGGAAAAACATTGAAGTGAATTTTCTGCTTAGATGAGTTACATCGTGCTCCTAATTCATGACCTTTTTCGTCACCCCCTAATGCTCGTTCTATATATGGATTCCAACTGCATCCAAGTGTAAATTCCCTCCGGGTAAAATTGGCCTTTACTTGAATTATTCTGCGTATAGATATTTTATAGAACGACTCTGTGTGATGAGGTTGATGTGTACATAAGCATAGTTATCCTAATTGACATATGCATATAATATTGGTTTATGTCATGCCCTGGGTAACACGGGGAATGAGATTGTGAGCATTTTGGACAAGATATCATGGCATTTTAAATCTTATTTCATTACCCTGATATTAATATCTGGTGGACAAACACATTCCATTTTTGGAGCTTGCTATAAACATACACATATATTCTCTGTGTGTGGCAAGTTATTCACACCCCTCCAACACTTACCGTCCAAAATACACATTCATGTCAGCTATTCCAACACCAGGCCGAAAATAATTTGGTCTGACAGCTGTGGAATCGCACGTGCTGAGGAGGTGGAGGAGGAGATATATTATATGTGTAGACAGGAAAGAAAGGCTGAGGAATTTTGTTGAAATATAGAAAGCAATACAGTCGAGAGAAGTGACAACCATGTCTTCAGCCCTTTGAGAACTGGGACCCCTTGTGATAGCAAAGAAAGTTAAATTCTCCCACCATACATTAGATGCTCAGAGGGGGTGGGGGTTGTCGTGTGTCCATACGTTTTTGGAACAGAAAGGGAAGATCTCTCCTTGGGGAGAGCGCCTATATAGGCGCGTGGAGATTCGAAATTGCCTTTTTTCACTCCACGAAGCATCTGCATATCACAAGGCGTAATGGGAAAGGAGCTGACAAGCTCAAGCGCCCTCTGTTGGATGTAACAAATCCTCAATTTACTTTTGACCCACTAGGTCTTTGGAAAGCAAACGGGATATTTAGCCAAGCCTGCATCACCCATCTGTAGACAGCCGTTTCGGGGTGTTTGCCCCTTGTCAGTACAGAGCAGAGCGATGCTGGCTTGGCCGAGTGGGAGGCAATGAGTGGCTCAGAAAGGGAAGATCTCTCCTTAGGGAGAACGCCTATATAGGAGTGCAAAAAGGCAATTTTGAATCTCCACACGCCTATATAGGAGAATTTGTTACATCCAACAGAGGGCGCTTGAGCTTCTCAGCTCCTTTCCCATAATGCCTTGTGATAAGTTTTTGGAAGCAGTGGATAATATAAGCTACCAGAGCAGTGTTTGCTGTGAGGAGGTCCAAGGACAGAGAGTAGTACTAATGCATGAAAGGCTACGGCCACACGGAAAATGTAAAATGCCGGTCGGATTCTGTTTAAAGAATCCGGGCAGGATCTTATTGTCTTTTCAATGGTATTGGGGGACAGTTCTGCGGATTCGTCCATCCCCCCTTAACCATTGAATAGCACATATTCCGCCTGAAAACCAAGTGTAAGGTTGTGCATATTCCGAGTTTTTCGGAACACCGGCGGTGTGAGAATCCTCCCTGCTGAAAATCTGTTCACTGTAGACTACTGGGCAGATTTTCTATTGAAGTCAATGGGGACGGTTGACAGGCGGCTTTCAAACGTTTTTCAAATAAAAAAAAACGTCTGAAAACCGTGCCGTGAACTTACCCTAAGGGCATGTCCCCACGGCAGCGGTTTGCGGGCAGTTTTTCAGACGGTTTGCGGTTTTGCAGACGGTCTGAAAAACTGGCCGCAAACGAACAAACCGGGCCGCTATGGAAAACCCGTGCAGCAGCTGAAAAACCGCCAGCCGCCCGAAAAACATTGAACATGTTCATTCTTCCGTCCGGTTTTTGGATGGAATATGAACAAGGGAAGGGGAAGGGCTTAGTGGGGACGGCACTAAAACAGGACAAATACCGGTCGGTTTATCCGAACGGTATTTGTCCTTTGCCGTGGGGATGAGCCCTCAGGGTCTGTTCACACAGAGTTTTTGGATCTGTTTTTAGATGCGTGTTTGTATTCAGGTTTCAGACACCAAAACGGACCCAAACATACATCTAAGGCTATGTCCACACTGCACAGGATTACGATCGTATCTCCGGCGCTTTTCGTTTTTTAAAAGCGCCGCAGATACGATCGTCAGTGTGGTGCCATAGACGGCAATAGAAAAGACGAGTTGCTGTCTACACAGCTCGTCTTTTCTCTGCCCGTCTTTCGGCAGCGGCGTATTATACAACATGTTGTATAATACGCCGGTGCTTCTCGTCTTCTTGACGTCTTCCCATACAATGCTATTGTATGGGGGACGTCGGGAAAACGAGAAGCGGCCGCGGCTTTTGCACAAAGCGTGACAAAAGCCGCGGTCCTGCATCAGAGAGAGAACGGCCGCTTTAAGGGCCGTTTTTTCTCTGATGCAGTGTAGACATAGCCTTACAATGTGCAGTGCGATTTACATTGCTTTCAATACGTTTTACTTGCGTTTTTTGGATCCTTTCAAAGAATCGACATGTAAATTCTTGATCCGTTTGACGCAGCAGACGCCGTATTTAAAACTATAGGGTGCTTTTCTGCTAGAGGAAAAACGCAGCCAAATACGTACCCGCATGATGGCTGAGTGATGCATGCGTGTTACGCAGCGCTTTTGTATGCAGTATTCTGATCGAAAATGTATCCAAAAAACGCAGTGTGAACAGACCCTGAGACTTCTCAGAAGCTGCAATAGCTGGCTGCTTCTCTTAACTACAGAGGTGAGTCACATTATTATGACCACTTTCAACGTTGGCAGTGTGTGGTGAGCTGGCTTGGTGGATTTATAAGAGGTGTGATTGCTGCTGTCATGGCTGAAAGGGGCGATTTATCAGTGTTGCAAAAATGGATGATTATTGGCTTTTGGGCCAAAGGTGATATTTGTGAAAGTGCAGTTTGTGAACTGTTCATGTGCTGCTGTGGTGAAAGTATTTCCATTGTGAATAAGTGACATGGAAACTGTGAAGAACCACGTTCCATTGATGTCAAAGGTGAATGTTGGCTGCCAGAATAAACCAGGGGCGACCAGATGTGCGTCTAACACAACAGTTCAGTAAACCCTACTGTGTACGGGGCTCTAAAGCAGATGGATGTCACTGCACCTCTGCTAACCAACCTGTATTAGCAGAATAGGCTTCAATTTTCATGGCAGTAGCAGAATAGGACCTTCGCTGATTGGCAAAAGGTTGTCTTGTCTGATGATTCACATTTTGTACTTTTTGGAACATGAAATGTCGGCTGAGCAACATCAGAGAACAAATATCCTGCAACCATTGCTGGAAGAACACAAGTAGGTGGTGGCAGTGTTATGGTCTGCAGAATGTTTTTGTGGCATTCTCTGGGACACTCATTTATATGTAAGACACTTAACCGATTTGGGTATGAATCCATCTTTGCAGATCAAATACACCCAAACAGATTGATTGTCTTATCTGGGCAGATGGGATCTTCCAGCAAGACAGTGCAACATGTCACGTGGCTAGAAATATCTAACATCGATTGGAAGAGAATGACCAATGACTTTTAAGTACTACCCTGGACCCTAATTCCCCAGACTTGAACCCAGTTGGGGATCTGTGGGACCACCTCGATGGTGGTGGACTCTCCAGCAGCTGTGGGATGCAGACGACTCCAGATAGCTTTGACAACCTACTAGGACCTTACTGAGTCACTGCCAGCCTGTCTAGCTGCTGTCTGTGCTGCTCATGGAGGTTACCCTACATATTAAATGGGTTTTAGCACAAATGAATATCCGCTGAACAGGTTGCTCGCAGCTAGCTGCCGCGCACACTTACTCCTCTATCTTTGTATCTCCCTTAGGAGTGGATAGGGAGGACAGCTGCAAGAGCCGCCCTCCTCGTTCTCATGCGCGGTCAGCTCGCTGTAAGTGACCTGTGCAGTTGATATTAATTTGTGGTAAAACCCTTTAACTGGTGGTTATAATATTGTGTCTTGACTGTGTAACTGTTCTTGGAAATGAAAGAATGTAAGGAAATTTGGTGAAAAATGAATCAAATCCACCAACATAGCCTTATAAGGGAGATATGATTAAAGGGGTTGTCTCACTACAGTGATTGCTTTTTATGTTAAAGATCTGTCAAAAACAAGTCACTTTGCAATATATGTTTATTAACAGTGTCCTACCTATTCCTAGATATCCCCTCTTGTATGGGCTGCATCAGCTCCTCAGGTCACTATAGCTACAGACCTGTTTGATCTCTCCTGATAGGCTGCTAGTGCTGGTTGCTATAGCTACAGACCTGGCTTCTACTGCAGCCTAGTGGAAGCCAGTAAACACGCCCTGTATTCAAAGTGAAACCAAGAAAACAGGACTGAGGTGAGGTGAATCAATGTAGTGAGACAACCCCTTTAATGGTTCGTTTAAAGGGATCTTTCGGCTCCCCATACACGTCTGTTATAGTAAATTCTCGCATTTCCCATGAAATAACAACTAGGGCATTTGTTTTTTTTTGTTTTTTTTTAATCTCCTGGATACGTATGAATAAATTGCCTGAATGTGAGGCTGCGTCCACACGGCATATACAAAATACTGGTTGGATTTTGTTTCAGAATCCGTATGTTTTTTTGTCGTCTTTTGCATGGTTTTGGGGGACGGTTCTGTTTGCAGATTCACCTGTCCCCTTCAACCATCAAAATGCACATCTTTCTTTTTTGGAACGCAGCCTGTATAAAAAACCGTCCGGTAGTATATCTGTGTAGTGGGGACTACTGAACGGATTTTCTATTAAAGTCTATGGGGATGGTTGCTGGTCAGTTTTCATACTGTTTTTAAATCTACAAAACATCTGAAAAATTATTCTCATAACACTGGGGAACAAGAAAAACATTTTTTTTGATTTCTAGAAATTTTGCCCTCATTCTGGGTATTTGAGCTGCTGAGTCCGAAAATTCCACATGTTTTGTTCTGGCAGCTCTAGTTTCTGTGATGTTAAAGGGGTTTTGCCACAAAGTAAAATTGACGTGGGAAGCTTGCAAATTAAATAATAAACATTTTCACCTTTCATCATTTATTAAAAATTCTGCACCGTTTTTGTTTTAGCTACTCCTTTAGTGATCCATTGTTTACAGCTTGTCTCCAGGGGATACGACCAGGACTGAGAGCTACTCAGTCCTAGTCAGACATGCTCAGACATCACCTCTCCTCTCAGGCAGCTACTGAGTGTTTAAACCCCAGGTGCTGTCATTCTACTAATGTCCTCTGTTCTCCTTAATAATTTATCAATCGGTACAAATAAAAAAAGAAAAAAGAAAAAAGAAACCTGAATGAGGGATGTGCATTGATAAAGAGAAAATTATTCACAGGTTCGGTTCCTGCAGGGATTTGAACCTAGGACCCTTGTGCTGTAAGGAAAAACTTTACCTCTGAGCTACATTGTAGCTACTCACAGCTCTATACATAAACAGACCTTTCTTTGACTAGAGAGAGGAAGGCCTGGTGATGTCATCCTGCTGGGTCACATGATATGCAATTCAAACAAATCACACACGCCCCCTTCTGAGCACACAGAGCTGAAGAGCTGGATGCAGGAGGAATGAAATGAGATTGTGGCAAAACCCCTTTAATTACATGATTCTTCTTGTGATTCATTGGTTTATAAATATGGAGGGCAGATGAATAGAATTGGATTTACTCGGCACATTCATGTTTTTAATTTCACGTGTTCTTTAAATGATCTAAAATTTATGTCTATTCTGTTTCACATGAATTTCCAACATTTCTTTAGTATAATACTGAGTGACCACTACTTTCAGCAGCAGATACTTGGTGATGCCGGATCTCCAACACTAGAGCTGATAGGGGAAAACGGGGGTAATTTTCAGAATCGGCGCCCCAGACATACTCAAAAATGGTTCAACTTTTAACTCCTTAACAACACTGGACGTAAATTTACATCCCAGTGTCACTATGTGGCTATGTAGCGGGATTGCGGCATGTCCCCGCTACACAGGCGGTGGGTGTCGGCTGCTAATTGCAGCTGATATCTGCCGGTAACAGCAAGGAATAAAGCCGGCTCCATAGGGGCCGTTTACACGGCAGTGGACAAATACCGGCCGGTTTTGCGACCGTCCCCACGGCCGCGGAGGGGAAGGCTTTTCTCCGCGATGAGCGGAGAACAGCCCTCCCCCCTCCCATTGAGATGCACATGTTCCGTCGGGAAACCGGACGGAAGATTGTGCATGTTCAATGTTTTGTCGCCGGTCCGCCGGCGACAAAACCGCCGGGCGGAAAACCCGTGCAGTGGGGACTGCTGCACGGGTTTTCCATAGAGCACAATTGTGCTCATTTTCGGCCAGTTTTTCAGGCGGTCTGAAAAACCGCAAACCGGCTGAAAAACCGGCCGAAAACCCGTGCAGTGGGGACATGCCCATACTGTGCTGTTTAACTCCCTAGACATTGAGGCCGCGGCGAGTAAATGAATGAGAAATGGACTGTTCCTCACTCCGATCGGGGCCCCCGTAGCAAGATCGCGGGACCCCGATCGGTTTACTTGGCAGCTGAAAGGCTTGTGAAGGCTTCCATCGCCAGGAAGTAGTAAAATTGCCATCTTTGTACACCCTTTAGTATTGTTTATATAATACAAAAGGGTGTACACATGATTGCACCCCCTAGTGCTCAAGCACTCTAGGAGGACTCAAAGTACATGTGAACAAAAAAAGTTTAAAAGTGTAAAAAATAATAATTAAAAGTTTTAATCACCCCCTTTTGCCATTTTATTAATAAATAAAAAAGTTTCACATAATTGGTATCACCGTATTCAAAAAAGCCCGATCTATTAAAATATAACATCATTTATCCCGTATACTGAACACTGTAGAAGAAAAAGATTCCAAACTCCAAAATTGTGGGGGGTTTTTTGGTCATTTCAGGTCCCCTAAAAATTTTAATAAAAGTGATCACAAAAAATGGTACCAATAAAAAGTACACTTCAGCCCACAAAAAATGTACCTTCACTCAGGTCCATAGGTGGAAGTGCAAAAATGTCAAAAATAGAAAATGTTTTGATTTTATTTTTTTTACGGTAATATAACATAACGCAAACCCTACATATTTGGTATTACCAGAATTGTATCAGCCTACAGAATACAGAGAACACATCATTTATACCGGAGAGTGTGTCTATGCAGATGGGAAAAATAAAAAAGTTATGGCTCTTGGAAGGCAAGGAAGAAAAAACGAACGTGTCAACCAAAAAAGAAAAACACAGTTGGTCCTTAAAGGGGTTGTCTCACTACATTGATTCATCTTACCTCAGTCCTGTTTTCTGGGTTTCAATTTGAATTCAGGGGCGTGTTTACTGGCTTCCACTAGGCTGCAGTAGGAGCCAGGTCTGTAGCTATAGCAACCAGTGCTGGCAGCCTATCGGGAGAGATCAAACAGGTCTGTAGCTATAGTGATCTGAGGAGCTGATGCAGCCCATACAAGAGGGGATATCTCCGAATGGGTAGGACACTGTTAATGGACACATATTACAAAGTGACTTGTTTTTGCAAGATCTTTAACATAAAAAGCAATCCTTGTAGTGAGACAACACCTTTAAGGGGTGAAGTCACCAAAATTAGTGCTCCCCAGTGTTATCAAATGAACTTGTCTCTACGCACTCAGTGATAACAATGTCAGACCTGTCCTGCTATCACGGTAGATGCTATCACGGCTTAATTGCGGGGCGTACAGTATGCCCTGCAATTATGCCGGGTCTTCGGGAGTCGTGCTGATCGGAGCGTACTCCCGCAGGGCGGGGGGGGGGCCGGCACCTCGCTGGCCCCATAGCCTGTCATTGCTCATTGACATGTCAGTTATCTCCCCGTGCGTACAATATGATCGTATTGAACGCCCGGGGAGAGGAGGCGTAATCCATAGCTCTCTATGACAACTGTGGATTACCGTAATGATTGGGGCGCATTTAGCTTGTATTAGAGCGCAGTACGCTCGCAATACGTGGCGAAATGCGCCCCAAAATAAGCCGTGTGAACATAGCCTAACACTCAGGGAACTATTTATTTTCTTATATCCAATAGGAATAACAGAGGAATGGCTCAAGAAAATGCATTGTAGATAATACAAGTGTTTTTTAAAACAATCATTTAAGGGTATGTGCAGATGGCGTCTTGGATGCGTTTTTGCAAAACATAAACTGTATCGCGTCAAACGCATCCAAAAATGTATCACAACGTTTGGTACATATTTGGATACGTTTTCTGGACTGTAAAAATGTATCCCTATAATTTCTATTGCCTTTTCAATGCATAAAACGGATCAAGAATTGAAATGTACGTATGGAAAACACGTATCTCGTACGACGATACGTCATTTTCATTGAAATCAATGTAATCACCCTTGAACATTGTTAAATACGTATTGGGGGTCTGTTTTTCGTTAGTAAAAAGTACCCAAATACGTATTTAACAGGCACCGTGTGAACAGAACCTAACAGAACCTTGTCGGTGAGTAGATGGTTTTCTCCTGTGACTTAAAACTACTCTCTGCATTCTGAACCGGAAATGATTGTACAGCGAAGTATGAGATGAGCACTGTTTCTACACAGGACGACTATTTCCCTTTAACACCACAGGTTCCCCACTTTCAGCTTCCGCTTTTTGTGGTTCGCATAAAACAGAAGGAACTATCAGTGTCACTAAAATGTCCTTATTTACCATGGTGGGTGATAATCACATGCAGCACCCACTGCCTGCCACCCACCCACGGGTGCTTGGGAAACCCCCCCCTTCTATGTGGTGCAGTATCTCCACCCACAGAAGGCACTTTGATAGAGAGAGCATATGAGGACAGCACAGTTCGGAGCGGGCGGGGGGTGTACTAATCTTTCCTTTCATCTTTCTATCCCCCTTCTCTTATTTTTCCCCTGATACATCTTTTTCCCCTTAGCCTTACTCTTAAGTCTTATCTTACATTTATTAGATGTTCTTATAAAGTCTGTACTTGTGACTCCTCTTCCTTCATCGGCGTCACTTTCCCTTCTTTTTCTGATCTTATTTTCGGCTGTTCCCCCCACCTTCTGATTTCTCCATGCCACCTCTGGCTGGTCTGCTCACTTTCCCCTCTCTGAATAGACGGATGTCAGATGCCCTGGGTATTGTCAGAGTAAAGGTACAGGGCCCTGCATCTATTAACTGCTGCTCCAGGCTGCTGGCCCCGGGGTGGGCTCTGAGATGTGCGTGGGTAGTGCAGGCGCCTGGCATTTTGTGACGTTCGTTGGCATGTTAAAAATTGACCTTTTCTCTAATTCATCTCAAATGGCAGCGCGGTTCATACAGGAAAAAGAAAATATGGGGAAGTGACATTATCTACTGAAAAACCCACACTTCGAAAACTATTGATACTGCCTGGGCAGTCTGAGAGACTGGAGTGCAGAGTATGGGAACTATACAGACAGGTGTGAAGATTTTAGGACAAGGGCCACATCAACATTATAATTGCCCTCAAAGGGCCATCTGTAACTGTAAGGGCTTGTCCCCACGGCACAGGTTATTGGTCTGAACCGTCTGAAAACCGACAAGCAACACTCCCCATAGACTTCAATAGAAAATCTGTGCAGCAGTCCCCACTGCACGTTTTTTCCGCCTGACAGTTTTTTACACCGCCGGGGTAATGAAAAACTTAGAACATGTTTATTCTTCCGCCTGGTTTTCGGTCAGAACATGTGGGTGCAAAGGGGGACAGCTAAGATCCGCAAACCACGGAACAAAGCCGTCCCTCTGCATGCCAAAAAGACAATAAACCGGTCAGGAAATCCGACCGAAATTTGGTCTGTGCTGTGTAAACGCATCCTAAAGATATGTTGACGCTGTTTTTGGCGCTGTTTAGGAGTGGAATCTGCCCCCAAAACATCGTAAAAAAAGACTAAAAAATGCCCCCAGTTCACTTTCGTTTATTCCAATGTAAAACCACTAGAAGAGTGAAGAAATCAGGCGATACCTTTTTCAGGCTAACTGAATATATTTGATGGTGAGCTTTCGAGAGAACTAGCTCCCTTCTTCAGACATGATGTTATACAAGAAATTGAAAATTCACAGACTTTTTATACACAAAAGACCTGGACCTTCAAAGAATCTTAGAATTCTTAACAATAACAAAATGCAATATAAGCAGAAGTCATTTACAGCAGGTCAAGCAGTCAACTATCTGGAAACTTGTGAGGCTGACAGAGGGGGTCAGTATTCCTGCGTCTTATCTAGCAGCCATCAGGCCGTGATTTGTGACCATCACTGTTCACACATAGTTCGACATAAAGCTGGCATGAATATTTACCCATTTTGCAGAGTCTGAAATTTTTGCATTAATTTAAATTCCCACTCCTTTCTCTCCCTCTGCGTCTTAAAGTGTCCCATTAAAACCATAATTTTCAGATCTTCAATACAGTGGTCATCTCTAGAGAAGTGTTGTGCCACTGGAAGATCAGTTCTGCTGTTATTAATAGTGAATCTATGTGATTTCATGCGCTGGCTGAGTCTCTGCCCTGTTTCCCCCACATAGAGGCCTGTGATGGGACATTGCACACACATAATCAGATACACCACATTGCTAGACCTGCAGGAAAATGTCCCCCTAATTCTGTGCACTTGCTGGGACTGTGGGACAGGTACACTGTCAGCAGTGTGGATGTGTCTGCAGGTCTTGCACCTGTTTTGCAGGCAGGGTGAGGTGCCATTTTCAGGTGGGGCCTTCAGGGCGCTTCGGACAATAATACGCCGCAGGTTTGGTGGTTGCCAAAAGGAGAGGAGAGGGGGACTGGGAATATGTCTTTGAGTCTATTGTCCTTATGTAGCACAGGTTGAAGTTCCTTGGCAAACTTTCGTAGGATCTCCAGCTGTGGGTTGTAGGTTACAACTAGGGGCACTCGTTTCTTCATTCTGGGTCCTTTGTATGTAAGTAGACTGTCTCTGTTGATGGCGGCCGCTTTGCTGATTTGGTTGTCCGTCACTTTTGGTTTGTATCCCAATATGGAGAATTTTGTCCTCAGATCCAGGAGGTGTTTGTCCAGGTCTGTCTTGTTGGAGCAAATACGATTGTACCGTATAGCCTGGCTGTATATAATGGATTGCTTTGTTCACCAATGGTTCCCGTCAGTGCCAGACCTCTGCTGGCGTTGTGGGACGAGCATGGGAACTATGGTACATGTCTGGTGGGATTGCCAAGCCCTACAGGGGTTTTGGGATACGGTTTACGACATAAGTAGGAAAGTAACGGGCTTGAGCTTCCCGAGGAGCCCTGAAGCAGCCCTTCTTTTTATGTCTGATATGCCGATGTCCACTTACAAAGGCTCATTGTTGCGCCATCTTCTGCAGGCAGCCAAGACGGTCATTCCCAGACACTGGAGATCCTCTGACCGCCACTATAGCGAGTGGATGTCGGAGGTAACTCACATTTGTCAATGGAGGAACTCTTGGCGACCTCTGACAGACAAACACAGCAATGGCTGAAAACATGGACACCCTGGCACTCTTTCCAATCCTCCCCGGTACTTCGTACTTTTCTGAGTTAACTGCCTTAAGTGAGATAGCTATTGAGACCTAGGCCTCCGCACTCTTCGTATAATTCCGCGCCCCCAACTTTTTTCCCCCTGTCTTCCCCCTTTTTTCTTTGTTTTTTCCTCTACTCCTCCTCTTTGTGAGTACTATTGAATCAGTATTGAGTTGACATAGGGTCCCATTGTGGATACCCCTTTTTGTTTTTGTTGCACTGTAGACGAAACTGTTTTGCCTCCTATATTATGAGGCATTTTTGTTTATATCAATATTTTAGCCACATCATGTTGATGTATCTTGATGTTATTCGGATGTTGAGGGTTTGGCACTCTTTATATCTTACTTGCTGTATATCCTGTATAATATTACTTTGTACTCTCACTTCATGGTTGAGACTTTCTAAGTCTCTGCTTCCTTGTATGTTTGTATCTACTTTATTCAAATAAAGCGTTTGAATTATAATGGATTGCTTTGTGTGTTTGGGGTGGAAGCTGTCATTCCTGAGGTAGGGCGTTCTGTCTGTGAGTTTGTGGTACACTGACGTGAGTAGCCGGTGGTCTTTGATGTGTATTGTAGTATCCAGAAAGTGGATTTTGCTCTCTGAATAGGTAAGCTTGTTGATGGTGGGGTGGAAGTTACGGAAGTCCTTATGGAAGTGAATTAGGGCCTCCTCGCCCGCAGTCCAGATGACAATGATATCATCAATATACCGGAGGTACATCATGGGTTTGGTGTTGCATGTGGATAGATACGCTCCTTTCAGTGCCGCAATAAAGAGATTTGCATATTGGGGCGCACATCTGGACCCCATGGAAGTTCCCATTCGCTGTAGATATAGGTCCTCTCCAAATTTATCCAGAAAGTGGATTTTGCCCCACAAGGATGGAGTTGCAGCATGTCGGACACACCAGGAGAAACTAAACCTCCCAACAAAACCAATAACACAGCTCATACAGTTCATACTCAGCCACAACTATTTTAAATTTGGAGAGGACCTATATCTACAGCGAATGGGAACTTCCATGGGGTCCAGATGTGCGCCCCAATATGCAAATCTCTTTATGGCGGCACTGGAAGGAGCGTATCTATCCACATGCACCACCAAACCCATGATGTACCTCCGTTACATCGATGATATCATTGTCACCTGGACTGCGGGCGAGGAGGCCCTAATTTAATTCCATAATGACTTCAATAACTTCCACCCCACCATCAACCTCAAGCTTACCTATTCAGAGAGCAAAATCCACTTTCTGGATACTACAATACACATCAAAGACCACCGGCTACTCACATCAGTGTACCACAAACCCACAGACAGAACGGCCTACCTCAGGAATGACAGCTTCCACCCCAAACACACAAAGCAATCCATTATATACAGCCAGGCTATACGGTACAATCGTATTTGCTCCAACAAGACAGACCTGGACAAACACCTCCTGGATCTGAGGACAAAATTTCTCCAATTGGGATACAAACCAAAAGTGACGGACAACCAAATCAGCAAAGCGGCCGCCATCAACAGAGACAGTCTACTTACATACAAAGACACCCAGAAGGAAGAACGAGTGCCCCTAGTTGTAACCTACAACCCACAGCTGGAGATCCTACGAAAGTTTGCCAAGGAACTCAACTGTGCTACATAAGGACAATAGACTCAAAGACATATTCCCAGTCCCCCCTCTCCTCTCCTTTCGGCAACCACCAAACCTGAGGCGTATTATTGTCCGGAGCGCCCTGAAGGCCCCAACTGAAAATGGCACCTCACCCTGCCTGCAAAACAGGTGCAAGACCTGCAGGCACATCCACACTGCTGACAGTGTACCTGTCCCACAGTCACAGCAGGTGCACAGAACTAGGGGGACATTTTCCTGCAGGTCTAGCAATGTGGTGTATCTGATTATGTGTATGCAATGTCCCATCACAGGCCTCTATGTGGGGGAAACAGGGCAGAGACTCAGCCAGCGCATGAACTCACACAGATTCACTATTAATAACAGCAGAACTGATCTTCCAGTGGCACAACACTTCTCTAGAGATGACCATTGTATTGAAGATCTGAAAATTATGGTTTTAATGGGACACTTTAAGACGCAGAGGGAGAGAAAGGAGTGGGAATTTAAATTAATGCAAAAATTTCAGACTCTGCAAAATGGGCTAAATATTCATGCCAGCTTTATGTCGAACTATGTGTGAACAGTGATGGTCACAAATCACGGCCTGATGGCTGCTAGATAAGACGCAGGAATACTGACCCCCTCTGTCACGCCTCACAAGTTTCCAGATAGTTGACTGCTTGACCTGCTGTAAAGGACTTTCTGCTTATATTGCATTTTGTTATTGTTAAGAACTCTAAGATTCTTTGAAGGTCCAGGTCTTTTGTGTATAAAAAGTCTGTGAATTTTCAATTTCTTGTATAAAATCATGTCTGAAGAAGGGAGCTAGTTCTCTCGAAAGCTCACCATCAAATATACTGTTATCCTCTAAAAGGTATCGCCTGATTTCTTCACTCTTCTATTACTTTCTATGGCTAACACGGTACAACATCATACTAATGTAAAACCACATCATAGTTCACACGACGTGGTTTTTACATGTGTTTTACTCAATTGTTTTCAGCGCTGAAAAATAAGTGACATGTCAATTCTTGAGACATTTTCGGCGAGTAAAATGCCCATAGGAATCACTGGAGAGTTTCACCCTCATCCATAAATGTGGCGTGTTTTTGAGGCAGTTTTGGGGACGGATCCACAACCAAAAAATGCCCTGGCAAGTAGTTTGTATGGGTGTTTTGGAAAGAAGACAGCAATGAAAACCATGTGGAAAAAACCTCATCAAATCCTCGTGTGAAAACTGCTGCATATGAAGTTTTTTTCAGATGAGTATTTGAAGCTGATTTGGAGGCTGAAAAATTGGCATCCAATTCAGCCGTGGGAAGATACCCTAAGGGAATGTTCCCCCACGTTTCTTAGATGCGTTTTTGGATCCGTGTTTCAGACCCAAAACGGACCCAAACACGCATCTAACAATGTGCAGTGTGATTTCCATTGCTTTCAATGTAAAACGCATCGGCGTTCAGACGAGTGATCACTGATGCATGTGTCTTTCTGATGTGTGTTTTTGATCCGTTCCAAGAATTGACATGTCAATTCTTGAATCATTTGATGCAGCAGACGCCCTATTTAGAACTATAGGGTGCGATCCTTCTGCAGCAAAAACACATCCAAACGCGCAGTACATTTTGGGTGTGTGTTGGATGCGT
Source organism: Phyllomedusa bahiana (assembly GCA_025379985.1). NCBI lineage: Eukaryota > Metazoa > Chordata > Amphibia > Anura > Hylidae > Phyllomedusa > Phyllomedusa bahiana. The sequence continues at coordinate 448 of JAODAL010021526.1, read as the reverse complement.
TTTACGCTGCGCTTTTGAATACATTTTTCAGATCCGAAAAATGTATTCAAAACGCCGTGTGATCATCCCCTAAGACTGTATAACGGTAACTATTTCTTAAAGGGGTTGTATCATTTCATTAAATGGCCTTCAGAATAAGGGGACAGTGAAAACAAGCAACTTTGCAATTGGATGTCATTAGCAAAGCTAGCTTGCACACTCAGAATTAGGGGCCAACAACAATTTCACTCTATACCAGTACAGCTAGCTGCCTCCTCATTGACACTGCAGCTGTCTCTATAATCAGAAAACAGCAGAATTGTGCGTCGGTGCCTTATGTAAACATGAAGGGAAACGGATCTGTGCTCTGGATGGTTTCAACTGTAGCAAACCTCAGCTGTGAGAGATCAGTGCTGAGTTCATAGAAGATGTTTAACTGAATGCGGGCTGTGGTATGTAAACGGCCTTC